>VZQC01011138.1:890952-922007 GCA_009823505.1 Rhizomys pruinosus | reverse complement strand
ACCACCGAGATTTGTGGCAGGGTCCACTCAATCCCTGGATGACCCATGGGGAAGACACGCGCAGGAAAGCACAGCACTCGGACGCACATTGAGGTTTAAATGCAGAGAGAGATTTTATTCCAAGATGTCTGCTTCTTAAATATCCATCATGACTCAGTTCTCAGGGTCGAATCCTAAACCTTTTCGTCACTACACCCCACCCCATGGGTGTGGCCAAGAAGGTACCAATGGCTTAGAATGCTACCCATCTTAACTAAGTTTTCCCACATCTCACCCTTTTAATTTTATTTTTTTAATTTTTCTGAGAGGCAGGGGAGCCCATGGGAGAGGCTAACAACCCAAAAGAACCTGAGTTTTGAATAGCCAGCTGCTCAAACCTGTTTTGAGTGCTAGGCTGTGGGGGGCAGGTCAGACCTGAAACTTTATTTTCACACTAAGGCCAATTAATATCCAAAAATCACAACCAAGAAGTAAGTTAATTGTCAAGCATAAGCAATGAATGTAAGTAACATTCATGTAAAACCAATTAGCAAGTATCTGTGTCCAAATTTTGAACAACCCAAGGTTCCCACAGACCAATTGGAGAAGCTTGTATGCACAAGCATGCTGATCAAATAAGAGTCCAGTCTATATTGCTGTAGTCTCACAATTCACCCCAATCTCTCCGCAGCCCTTACATTCTACCATGCCTCCTCTTCCGCAATTTGTTCCCTAGGCTTTGGGAAAGGGGCACAAGTGGGTGAGAAGCAAAACAGTCTGTTTTCTCTGGAGATGTCATTTTGGACTCTAGTCTGTTCAGGTTGTTTCCCTTCATGGATTGACAGCTTATCCAGGGTACCATTTTAATCCTACTAACAAAGCACAAGCAATTAGATGTACAGGCATTTAAACAGTAATTATTATGGCAAGCTAAGCTGTGAGCATAGACACAGAAGTTTGGATGGTATGCTAATCCACAAACTGTGGTTTCTCTATAAAGGGTGACAAGCTCTTATTGTGGCTTATATCATCTCCTAACCACTAGAGGACATAAGCTTGTGGCATCAGCCATGAATTATTCCTCCAAGGAGAGAACTAATAGCCAAGTAGATTTGGGATATATATAGACACCTGGCTGCCACTGTTGCACAGTATGTCCAGGCAGTTGAGGTGTAGCTGATACTGACAGAGGAGTCTTGCTTGACTCAAGGAGACCAATATTTTGCTTTATTGCTTTAGTGGCCTTTGGTAACACTCTCTGGCATTTCAGAGGCCAACTGTACATTAGCAAGTGATGTCTCGAAACATTTTTCCATGCTTACAGCAGTTCTTCAACAACAGGGATTTGCCACCTTTCTCCTTGCAGATGTCCCACTTATAGGCTAAAGCCTTTATAATTTGGGGGGCTTGGATCCCCTAGCCAACATCTCCTTGGCAGAATAATCCATTGCTGATATCAGAGCTCTCCTGTATTAATATATTTTGCTTAATTACACAGCTTATAAAGACTTTACTATTATATTTGGCTTTAAATAGAGAATTACCCTTTCATAATTTCCATGTCTATCAGTCAGTTAAAGAAGGTAGTTATACCTGTTTTATAAGAAATCACCACTATAACAGTTGGCTCTAATTTACAGGTAGGGAATGACTTCAGTACCATCATGTTTTTCTTTTTCCTATAAAAGGGAGAGGTAGAAAGGTTTCTCAGCATCTGGAAGGTAAACTTCATTAGGGCACAATATAAACAGTTATCCCAAATAGAATTCATAGAGATGCTCAGTGTCTGTGACTCAGCAGTCTGAGGTTCCTCTTCCTTTAATGTTCAGATGGGTCAGCCTCTCTGCTGGCATTTCCTAGTCCATCCTGCACAGCCAAAGGTTGTACATTTTCAGGCATTTAGATTGGTGTTTTTACCTGTGGGAACATACAAATCTCCTCCCATTGTTAGTTTCAAGACCTCAAAATTGAAAATTTATCAAAAGGTTTGGAATACACAAGGATTATACCACCTCCCTCTTTTTGATTTTTAAATTTTTTTTAATTTTTAAAAAATTTTTATTCATTTCAGTATGTGTATGAATGTATTGTCTGCATGCAAGGTGTGTGCACCCGTGTCGTGCAATGCCGCAGAGCTCAGAAGAGGGTCCCGGACTCCCCTGGAACTGGAGTTCTCCTAGAATTGGAGTTTCAGACAGCTCTGGGTCGCCATGTGGGTGCCAGGGATCGAACCCGGGTCCTCTGCAAGAGCAGGCAGTGCTCCCAACCGCTAGGCCATCTCTCCAGCCTGTTTTTAAAATTTTTATGTTTTGACCTATAGATGCCTAAGTTGTATTACACATACCCATAAACAGGAACCAAGGTGTAAGTTTTCATCAAATTCACCCAAATTGTTTTTCATTGACTGTATGCTACTTATTTGGGAAGTGAACTTAAACTTAATTTCTTTAAAGTATCCTACAAGTAAAGGAAAAATGTTACCAGGTGATACTGTATAACACAGAAAAATGTAGAGACCATTTGTGTACCTTAACCCCAAAGTTATTGTTGGAAATTCAATACAGATTATAAATAAAACAATTAACATTTTATATTCCCAGTTAGTTCAAATGTATTACCATTTTAAACATCAAACCTTACAAAGTGGATTTTAATAACTATCTTCCTCCAAGCTCTTGGCCTTCTCCAGGCCTGGCATGAAAACCTGCTTTAAAGATTTTTCAATATCTAGCTCTTAATAAAATTTTCTTATTTTTAAGAAAGTTCTTATGCCCATCAGTTAATTAAAGACTGGCTTGCTCTGCCCCATGAGAAGTTGTTACCATCATTACCATCTTGATTTTGTGTGTGTGTGTGTGTGTGTGTGTGTGTGTGTGTGTGTGTGTGTGTGAGCTTCTAGGANGTCTCCCTGGAACTCTGGCTGTCCTGGAACTCGCTCTGTAGACCAAGCTGGCCTTGAACTCACAGAGATCCAACTACCTCTGCCTCCCAAGTGCTAGGATTAAAGGCGTGCGCCACCATGCCTGGCATGAGCTGCTAAATTAATGAAAGGGAATTTCCCCCATCTTAAGAATTTCCTTTGATTTGGTAGTAATTATTTCTTTACTTTGCACAGACTCAAATCCAGTACCTCAAGCAAGTCCAGCAGCCGAGTGTTGCTCAACTGAGATCAACAATGGTAGACCCAGCGATCAACTTGTTTTTCCTAAAAATGAAAGGTGAACTGGAACAGACTAAAGACAAACTGGAACAAGCCCAAAATGAACTGAGTGCCTGGAAGTTTACGCCTGATAGGTAAACAAATCATACTCCCCAGTCAAGACTTCCCTGACAGTCCCACCTCGAGAAAGCTGTGGTGGGACAGCCAAGTACTCGTTTCCACACCAAGACTCAGACTTTTTGAGCCAAAAAAGCCACATTCTCACACTGTCCAGCTTGCAATGGTTAATGTAAACTTACCAGGTGAACCTTGTGTTTCAGCTTTTTTCTCTTCCCCTTCCCCTTGCTTCAGAGGCCCGATGCCGTCGGACTATTCCGAAGAAGAGGCCACCTCCGAAAAATGCCCCTTCTAGGACATGTAGACACTTGAGAATGTTTCTGTTGAAGAAAATAGAGGGAGAAACAGAAGTCTTAAGTCTGTGGCACACTGTGTCTTCAGACATTTTGGAGGATTGAAAACCTAGAGATTTTAAATCATGAATTGAACATGTAAAATTTCAGTAAAATGTAAAAATGGAGTATGCATCGCTCTTAACCTTGAGCATAGTGACTTAGAGACACTGTGCATCAATTATGCCAATAAGACTGTGGACTTCATGCCTGTTGAACTACTGGGTCAAAACTCAAATAAGGTGCATTGCCTTTAAAGGGTTTCCATGCCAAGAAAGAACTTTTAATAGTCATGAGACAATCAAATAATAGCTACTAGTACAAGTAGTGCATATATTTACCAATTAGCCTTGAGCTCTATATTAACAATGGAGCTTTGAATCTATGTGGTTTTTATCAATGATTTGTTCTTTGAATGGTTGTGGAACCTAACTGAGGAATGTACAAACGTGAAGGTGTGGTCTCAAACTTCAGGTTTAAACTGTTTGAATCATTATAAACATTCATTTCACAAATAGAGTGTATAAGGATATTGGCTGTGATGAGACTCACATTTTTTTTTCCAGTAAATTCTCATCTCATCAGCAGGCACATGTTAAATAGCGTTGTCATTGGTGTTAAATGGGGGAATGTGTTCCTTCATTGTATTTGGGCCTTTTGTATTGCACTCTTGATATTAAATTAAATGTGCCTTGAAATAAAAAAAAAATTTTTTAAATGGTGGCCGTGAATTCCACAATGATGTTAATCAGAATTCAATTTTTTAAATTTTTAAATTTTTATACCTTTTATTTTTTTATTCTCAAATACCCAAAAACTTATTAACACTTTAATACAATGAAAATCTAGCTGTATCTTTGTTTTAGATGTTGAAAGAGCGTAACCAGCAGGTGGCAGTGTAGATCCATTATTTTAAATTTTTTAATAGATAACCCATAACCTTTGTTGAAATTGAATTATGTTTTGGCTGTTTAATATAAATGTGTGTCTTGAGAAGGAAGGGCCACGTTCCAACTCAGAAGCAATGTTTTTACTGGTATCATGGCTAACATTAAAAGATACAACACAAGCACACACATCCATACACGTGTGCGCACACATACATACATACACACATAGAGACATACATAAGAAAGATTTTTTGGGTTGACCTGTAAGAGAAGAAAGACACATTATTGTTTGATGTTCAATGAGAAACATGAAATCTTTATAATTTGTTATAGGGTTATTTTTACATAATTAGAATAAATGTCCTAGTAACTCATAAAACAGCTGAGATCCATATGCCACCTCTTAGGCCCATTTCCAACCATTTGCCTTTAATGAACTATCTCTAAAGTTTACTCCTATTCTTTCCCTATCCTGTCCCTTCTGGTTAACTACTCCTAAGCTGTCCCTCTGCTAAACCTAACTGTCCCTATGCTATTTACAAATCTAAAGATTGAGGATTCCCAAAAGTAGACAGGCCAAAGTTGTTTTAGTCTTGGACTGATCCATATTGTCTTATTATTAAGGACCTTGGAAGAATAATAATAATTATCCATAATCACAAGAATAATCACAACAATTATGACCATTATTAATTATTAATTATCAATAATTATTATTAACAATTAGTAGCCACAACAATCATTAATAGTTATTATGAATAATAATAGCCAACAATGAACAATTTATCATTAGACTGAAATTTTATCAATTATTAATAATTATATTTAATAAAAATTATAACTATTATTGACAATTACTAATAATTAACAACAATCTATCATTAAACTGAATAATATGCATACTATAACCCAATTAAAAATTGTTAACACTAAGGGGTATAAAACAAACATTTTTTATGAATTGAATCTATTTTTGTTTATAGTCAGCTAATTAGATTTAAACCTGTAGGATTATAATGAATTAAAAGTGGGAACTCAGCATTCACTCACACATACACACAGCTTGAAGATGAGCTTAAAGAAACATAAAACAGTTTTATTCAAAAATTTCTCATTTAAATTGAACCAAAATATCAATTTACGTTGTTAAAGAGACTTTTACCAATGGTCCTTAAAAAGACAATTTATCGGAGCAAGTTTGTTTTGTTAGAACTCCAAGGCCTGTAAATTCTGTTAGAAATCCATCTATTTTGTTTCCAAAATGCTGAAATCAAAAGAATGTTACCTAAAATCAAATTTAGTGGGCATGATTTAGATACCATGTGCTGAGTCTGCAAGCTGGTATGCATGCACAGCAGGCAGGCTTATGGTGCCAGGCCAGAGCTCAGACCATGTGTGATCAAGAATTCTGTGAGAAGAGATTTTTTAAGGTGAAACACATTTTAAAAAGAGCAAGATAAAATTAAATCAAGCAATTAATTTTAACTGTGCATGTATATTTAATCAAAGGATATCTAGGGTACCCAGGGATTAAGTAAAAATATTACACTTTAAGTTAAGCATGCTGAAATGGATTTGAATTACTGTTAGCTAAATCCCAACCTTGGATCTACAAATAGCCGGCAGGTTTTAGGTAAGAAGAGTTAAATTTAGAGAAAACCCACAAGAAGACAAGAGAGCAACACACTTTTGTCCAAAGAACAGATTTTGTATACAAAATTTGAGAAAAATGGCCAAGGCTTGAAATTATCTGGAAGAGGATGCTCTTGGAAGAGGGCAGTTCCCATGAAAGAAAAGGCCTTAATTTGCAACAGAAAGAAGTGGGCTCAGGTCTAGGAGAGTGATCTGGAGAAAATTTACATATGAACAAGTTAAGATTGGAACTGAACTTGAGGAGCCTGAGGAGCCAGAGCCGGTTCCTCACAGCAGGAGATGAAGTCTTTCTTTGGGGGGTGGAATTTAAAACCAGAAAGTTTTTCAGACCTGTAGAATTATGAAAAATGGTTTCAAGAGCAAGCATGGCTGCTAAGCCTTAATATTAAATTTAGCCTTGAGGTCACTGGCTTTTATAGCCTGCAGGAGTGACCATGCCAGGAGACACATGCCTGGTGACAATGGGACATGCTCTCCAAGCCAAACCAGAACCCTGCAGCCTTCCTCCACGTGTTCTTGGATCATTGTCCCATCCACTGAAACCAGCAGGAAAGACGGCTCCACCACAACAGCTAAATATCAGGAGAGAGAGGAGAAAGAGAAGAAAAAGGCAAGATTTAGGGGTATGCATACCTAAGTTGTCAAGGTTTCCTTCTGCCCCACGTAAATTGGGTGCCATTTGTGGGTTTGCCACCAAGATTTGTTGCAGGGCCCACTCAATCCCGGGACAACCCATGTGGAAGACACGCGCAGGAAAGCACCTCACTCAGACGCACATTGAGGTTCAAATGCAGAGAGAGATTTTATTCCAAGATGCCTGCTTAAATTATATTTTTCATTACAAGTTTTATGCAAATACTCTCATTTTCCTTGATTAGGTTTATGTGACTACATTGTAATTATAGAGTAGGTGCTGTTAATATATGCAATCAAGCATGCAATTAATATGTGTAATTACACATAGTGAAAGGTGTATGAGGCTGTGCTCTATGCTGATTTATCATATAGGTCCCATGTGTACAGACAGGGTTTTATGTGTGGCACTTATTCCCACTGAAAATCTGCTGTGGTTTGTAGTCAGGGTTTGTGCCTTTTCATTTGCGTTCAGGAGAATCATTTTTATAGTCAGGGGAGCAATTGGATTCTGATTGTCTTGTTCTGTAGCTATATTAAATATTTTACCCAGAGAATTCATAGAAGAAAAGTTTGCTGTGAGACTGGACTCTAGTGTATGAACACCTCTGTGCTCAGTAGCAGCCACACCCTGGATAGCAGTTGGTTTATTTGTTCAGTCTTTCAATTTCTTTATTACATTCAACTGTTGTTAATTTTTTTTCTTCACACTCTTAGGCATTTTTTTTTTCTTCTGGAAGAGATAGAAAGTTAGTCAGCTAGTTAGTCAGTTAATTAGTTTGTTTGTTTATTTATTTATTTATTTATTTATTTATTTATTTATGTCTTTTTGAGACAGTGTCTCCTTATAGCCCCAGCTGTTCAGGAACTCTTTATATAGACCAGGCTGGCCTTGAAATCACAGAGATCCACCTGCCTCTGCCTCCCAAGTGCTGGGATTAAAAGCGTGTACCACCATGCCAGGCCTTTTATTTATTTATTATTGAACTTTTGCAAATGTCATAAAACCTTTCTTTCTTTTTTCTTTTTTTTTGGTCTTTTTGAGACAGGGTCTCCCTATAGCCCTAGCTGGCCTGGAACTCACTCTGTAGACCAGGCTAGCCTTGAACTCACAGAGATCCACTTGCCTCTGCCTCCCGAGTGCTAGGATTAAAGGTGTGCACCACCATGCCCGGCTTAAAACATTTATTAATAAAATTCAGGCCTGTTTCCCCTTCCGTGCTCCCACCCTCCAGAGCTCACACTTCTGCCACACATCCCCTTCCTTCCCCCCTACCCCTCCAGAGCTCACACTTCTGCCACACATCCCCTTCCTTCCCCCCTACCCCTCCAGAGCTCACACTTCTGCCACACATCCCCTTCCTTCCCCCCTACCCACTTCTGCCACACATCCCCTTCCTTCCCCCCTACCCCTCCAGAGCTCACACTTCTGCCATTCAACCCCTTCTGTGCTCCCACCCTCCAGGGCTCATGGATTCTGCTGTACATGTCTTGCACTTTTTCTTAGTCCTTTTTTAAATTTTTTAATTTTTTGGTGCAGAATTGTACTGTTTGTGTCAGTTCTTTGAACAAGTCTTTTGTTGTTATTGTTGTTGTTCCCTTTAATTTTATATTGCTCCAAAGTATGCATGTATACACTCCACACACATACCCAAATTATGACATCTGAAAATAAACTATAGGTTAAGTCCAGAACATATTTAGGGATTCACTTTTTAACAGTAGAATTGTGTGCAAGTAAAAAGAAATATTACTTTACATTCCAAAACTATGTAGCAAGTTGATGTATGTTTTAATGTGCTCTTTTTGTAGTGGCATCAGGTATTATATTTACTAAGAAAAAAAACTTACTCAGTTTGCCTTATAAATAAGGTTTTGGTGCTAGGATCCACAAATGAGGGACACCATATGCCATTTGTTTTTCTGGGACTGTTACTTCACATAGCATAACGGCTTCTATTTCTATCCATTTACCTGCAAAGTTCGCGATGTCATCTTTCCTTACTACTTTCCATCTTAGTTAGATTTCCCTTTATGTTGTTTGAGAAAGGATCTCCCTGTAGCCCCAGCTGGCATGGAACTCCCTACGTAGACTAGGCTGGCCTTGATCTCACAGAGATCTGACTGCCTCCTGAGGGCTGCAAGTACCTTTGTATGTTTTGCCCCATCTATAGCCTTGGCTATATTCCTATTCATCCTGTCATCATTACACATGCATCGTTCTGTGAACAGGCTTGAGTCACTCTGCTCCCCCAACCCCTAAGACCTTATTCTATGACTCTTACCCTTGTTCCCAAGTCTGCATCTTGACTTTTCCTTTTCTTAGAAAGCAATTGAAACTGAAAGTAAAACAGCCAGGACAACCATTATATAGGATTAGAGGGGAATAGAAGTTACATGATTGAAATCTGGATATGAGAAGTAACAAGTGCAATCAAGGTTGATTCCATGGTATTCTGCTTCCCCTGAATAGTAGTCCTGAGTATAGGTATTGTCCAAGAGAAGCAAACAACGCTTTCTTTATAAGAACCTGCACGTGGTAATAGGAAGCTTATTTTTACATGGCATTGTTAATGGTCAAAGAAGACCTGGTTATATCTGATTCAAGTCTGCTTAAAACGTGCAGCGTGCCATTTTCAATATTTTCATTAGGATGTTGGGGATGGCCTAAAGGCTCAGTAACTATCAGCATATAATTTTGATTTAAGTGCTTAAGTAGATATTCTTTCGTCAGAAATACGAACAATAAAGATTGAATTTTTAGGATTCATATAGGCATGTTTCCAATGGGGACCTGGGAACAGATGTGTTGTGTTTTTTTTTTTTTTATTTTATTTATTTTTTTATGTGTATGAGTGTACTGTGTGCATGTGGGTTTGTGCACCCGTGTTGTGCAATGCTGCAGAGGTCAGAAGAGGGTGTTGGATTCCCCTGGAACTGGAGTTAAAGACGGTTCTCAGCTGCCATGTGGGTGTGGGGATCGAACCCGGGTCCTCTGCAAGAGCAATTGGTGCTCTTAACCACTGAGTCATCTCTCCAGCCCGTGTTGTGTGTTCTGAATGCATTGGGAGCCATCCATGTTTTGCTTATAGACCCCCTTCTGTCTGGCGCATTCTGCCCTCTAAAAGCTTCCTGAATTGCTTTGTAAACAAGGCAGCTACCGTTATGCCCTGAATCCAAGACCCTCACAGACCACCAGGAGACGACACTGATGCAAAGGCAAAGAATCTTTTAATCAGCAAGCTGGAGCCGGGGCTGTTCCCATACTGGCGTAGCAGGACTGGGCAGAGCCCCGAGACTCCTTACAGGCACTCTTTTTAAAGGAAAAAAATCTCAAGCAAGGGGGGGTTTCCATGCCTTGGCGTTACAGGATTGGTGGGCTTGTATAACTCGGCAAAACCGTGCATGGGGGTAGGCTGTGGGTTTGGCAGACTTGTAAGAACCCTGAGGGCGGGGGGTGAAGGGGGACAGGATTCATGGTATATTTCCTGGGATTGTTGGGTTGTCAAAGACATATAGCTCCTGGGATTGTTGGGTTATGTCAAAAACATGCTTATCTGGCCTTTGCACTGACCACCTGCAACAGTTATTTCAAAAACATGTTTATCCTGATCCCTACACAGTCTTCCTGCAGCTCTATTTTTAACCTTATGGTATAGGTGGCTTTGTCTTAGAATGGAGGCCTTGGTATGGTCAGCAAAATATGTTTTTAACTCATTGCCATTCACTACTACAGCTGCAGCTGTTGGATTTGGACTTTTGCCAGCTTGAAATTTATCCCTGCCCTAAAGCTATATATATATCTGGGAGCAGGAAAAGGAGATTTTAAAAAATTAAGAAAACACAAACATATGGAAGCATTTGCTGAAGATGAGTGCATTGAGGGCAAAGGACTCCGAATCCTGAAGCCGCATGCATTCTCCGTGGGCTGTTCTGACTTTTTATTCTTTGTCAGCAGATCAGATTTCAAGACCATTCATGTACTTTCCCCCCACTTACTGAATTGGGCTACTGCTTCATTAAAAACCCATCACTCCAGTGCCCTTTATTTTGGTGTGTCCCTTGGCTCAAGAGAACTAGATTCAGCCCCTTGAGTGAATGAATGAAGGTTGTTTTTCAGAATTTCTCTCTTTGATATGCCAGTACTTAACAATTAAATAAAAAGACAAAAACAACAAAAAAGGGATAAAGTGAAAGAGTGGGATTTCTTAAGAAATCTTGCTGAGGGATTAATCTTCCTGCCCCAGTGTCTGGATGCTACATGGACTTCACATTTTCTTTGTATGTTACAGGGAGAGGTGTTGCAATCAATGCCTTCTTTGAATTCCAAAACAGCAGTGTTTTTGCAAAAACTGACGTTGAATTTTGCTTCATTATATTCTTGGCTTATTGATGAGGTTTGTGTTTAAGCCTCTTCTTGGATGAGGATGTGAGGTCTTTATTCAGCTCTTCAGACTGCTACATTGACCTTTGAGCAATATATGACACTGCAGTTAGAGTTGCTGTAGCCCATTTTATATGCTTTTAGTTTGTTTCTTACTGCCAGATTAGAACTAAGATCTATTTTAGTAGCCAAAGAAAACACAAAATCTTGAGATTTTCCTGCCAATATTCCTTTTTTTTGGAACAACATAAAAATGTAACTTTTCTGTTGAAATAAGTATTTTCTGGCCAATGTCTTCCTCTTCCACTAGCTTCTGTGTAATGAAATAATNTACATAAAGGTTTGTTAGGTTGACCTATAAGAGAAGAAAGCCATATTGTTTGATGTTCAATGAGAAACATGAAATTTTTATAATTTGTTATAGAGTTATTTTACTTAATTAAAATAAATGTCCTAGTAATGCATAAAACAGCTGAGATCCATATGCCACCTCTTAAGGCCCATTCCCAACCATTTGCCTTCAATTAACTATCCCTAACGTCTACTCCTATTCTTTTCCTATCCTGTCCCTTCTGGTTAATTACCCCTAAGCTGTCCCTCTGCTAAGCCTGTCACTATGCTATTTACAAATCTACAGATTGAGGATTCCCAAAAGTAGACAGGCCAAAGTTGTTTGTAGTCTTGGACCGATCCATCTTGTCTTATTATTAAGGAATTTGGAAGAATAATAATTATCCATAATCACAACAATATAACCATTATTAATTATTAATTATAAATAATTATTAATCATCATAAATCACAAAATCATTAATAATTATGAATAATAATTGTCAATAACAATAGTCAACAATGAACAATTTATCATTAAACTGAAATTTTATCAATTATTATTTCAATAACTATAACTATTAATAACAATTACTAACAATAAGCAGCAGCAATTTATCATTAAACTGAATAATATGCATACTATTAACCCAATTAAAAATTGTTAACACTAAGGGGTATAAAACATACTTTTTTTTATGAATTGAATCTATTTTTGGTTATAGTCAGCTAATTAGATTTAAACGTGTAGGATTATAATGAATTAAAAGTGGGAACTCGCATTCACTCACACATACACACAGCTTGGAGATGGGCTTAAAGAAACATAAAACAGTTTTATTCAAGAATTTCTCATTTAAATTGAACCAAAATATCAATTCAAGTTGTTAAAGAAACTTTTACCAATGGTCCTTAAAAAAAAAACAAAAAAAACAATTTATCGGAGCAAGTTTGTTTTGTTAGAACTCCAAGGCCTGTAAACTCTCCTAGAAATCCATCTACTTGTTTCCAAAATGCTGAAATCAGAAGAATGTTACCCAAAATCAAAATTTAAAGGGCATGATTTAGATACCATGTGTTCAATCCAACAGCTGGTATGCAATTCACAGCAAGCTCAAACCACATGTGATCAAGAATTCTGTGATCTTTAAGGTGAAACACATTTAAAAAGAGCAAGATAAAATTAAATCAACCAATTAATTTTAACTGTGCACATATATTTACTCAAAAGATATCTAGGGTACCCAGGGGTTAAGTAAAAATATTACACTTTAAGTTAAGCATGGTTAAATGGATTTGAATTACTGCTAGCTAAATCCCAATCTTGTATCTACAAATAGCTGGCAGGTTTAGGTAAGAAGAGTTAGATTTAGAAACAGTTATGAAAGAAACCCACAAGAAGACAAGAGTCTACTTTCTCTGGAGCTATTGTCTTGGTCTCTAGTCAATTCTGTCTGTTTTCTTAAGCGAAAGATGGTGGCCCTGCCACTTTGTCCGGGCATAACCTTTCGATCCTACTAATTGAAAGCACATCAATTAGAGTTATATGTATTTAAACAGTACTAAGAGAAGGTTGATAAGGCCCTGCTTTGAAGACCTGATGTAAACATGGGAAAGATGTATGGAGACCACCACTTGCAATTGTACAGTTGGTCTCTGGAATTACCAGAGGAGTGTTACCAAAGGCACTAAACCAATAAAGCAAATATAGTCTCCTTGAATCAAGCAAGACTTCCTCCGTCAGCACCAGCTCCACTTCATCTGCCTGGAAATACTGTGCAGCAAGTTGGCAGCCATATGTCTGTATTTCCAAAATCTAATTGGCTATTAGCTCTCTTTCCTTGGAGAATAACCCACGGCGATTGCCACAAGCTTACATCCTCTAATGGTTAGGAGAATTTATAAGCCACAATAAGAAACTGTCGATACATTTAACAGAAAAATTGTAATTCATGATTAACATACCATCCAAACATCTGTGGTTCTATACCAAAGTAAACCTACCATAACAATTTTGTCTGTTCATTTTTAAGTTAATACATGGACACAGTAAAGTATATCTAAAATTAATGTTCAAGAAATTTTGAACGTGCTGGCTAGGGTCGTTCATTTTATTTTAATCAAAAGGTAAAATTAGAAAATTCGCTTTTCTGAGTTTTCCACCTTTGGCAGGTAATAGCTCTGTTATTAAGTCTGATTGTTATAAAAAGATTGATAGGCAGTTCAATTTATAACTGCTGGCACAAAAAATGGTGCATTTTTTATGTAATTATGTTTTATGCTTTCCTCTTGTTTGAGTGATGGATATTGAACCTAGGACCTCTAACACTGTGTTATACACTTAGCTCATCTTAAGTATATTTATATACAAATATTTACTCAATGCCGATATGTGAGATGCTGTCTGGGGCATTTGAGATTTAGAAAGAATTGGATAGGTTCTTGTCCTCAAAATTCACACAGAATTAAGGTTTGTTTCTGTTGCTGTGATAAACACTGAACAAAACTCAACTTGTGGAAGAAAGAGTTAATTTGGCTTTCCAGCTCACAGGTCCATCATTATCAAGGGAAGCCAAAGCAGTAACTTCAGGTGGGGTCATGAAGAGAGCAATTGAAGAAGAGACCACAGAAGAAAGCTGCTTAGTGGCTTGCTCACTTGGCCTTATACAACCCAGGTCCACTTACCAAGGAGGTGGCACAACCCACAGTGTGGAGTGGGTCCAGTGGACTGGGTCCTTTCTCAGTCACTCAACAATCCAAAATGCCTCATAGACACACCACAGGCCAATCTAATATAGGAAAACCCTCAGTTGAGGATCTGTCTTCAGGTTTGTCAACCAGTTACATCTAAAGCTATGGCCAGCACACAAACAAAGATTCAGCAATTATGAAAAACTGTTTTTCTGACATTGGGAGTAGGACAGAAGTCTGTTGTATGCATCATGATCTATCCACCTTCTAAGAGATACTCAGCTTGATGTTTGTTATCAAGATATCTAAAATGCTCTGTTTTCTGTGAGTACCTCCATTTTGCTGTTGTGTCTTGTCTCTCTGCTTCCTCTAGCACACTGAACTCCACAGGGACTCAGAACAGGATACCTTGCTCATTTCAATTTGTCAGTCCCTACTTCAGTACCTGGCTGTAAAGAAAGATACTACAGCAGCTGAGAGGCTCAGTTCACAAGATACAGGCAAAATTTAGTGAGACATACTGCACCCATATCAGTTTTCTGATCATATGCCACAGTGAAACCCGTATGATATAATGAAAGATTTCAATTTGCTCGCATGGTTGTCTTCTCCTTCCTTCTCTCTTTCCTATTCTTAATCCATTGTTGAGATGAGGTCTTGCAGGGTTGCTTTGTGTAGTCTTGAGCTCCTAGACTCAAAAGATCCTCCTGTCTCAGTCTACTGTATACCTGGGATTTACAGGCATGTGGACACACGACCAGTGAAAGTTCTTTTCATTTTGTCGATTTTTCTCTATTATTCTATTGACTACTTCATACATTACATGACATGTTTGGTCATTGTCTCCCCCATACCCCATTCTTATCCTCCTCCCACTTCCTATTGAACACACTCTTCCCAGTAAGAATGCTTGTATTTCCATTTCTTTTGTGTTTGTGTTAAGGTTGCTTGCATGATCATGGATGGTAGATTATTTACATGGGCAACTTAACAGTGGCTATACCACTGAAGAAAGTGCCTTTCTCTCTCCTAGCAACCATTAACTGCCCATAGCAATGAAAGGAAGGGGTGGCCTTTAAGTGAGAGCCCCCCGCACACACATCATAATGGATTGTAGGGGACAGGACCCAATCTTTTTTGTGGTTTTAAACTTTATTTTTTTTTGATGCGTTGTGTATTTTATACATCAGTTTTTCCAATTCACCCCGTTTAGGCATATTTTCCGCTTCCCTTCCCTCCATCCCCGCCCCCCCCGTCCCAGATCATGGTTATTCTGTCATAACTGTCCTGCATTTTCTCTTTCAGTGTTTTTTTCCATTTTTTAGCAATAGGTGATTAATTTTATGACTACAAGCATCCTTCATTGCAAAACCAATTTGCATGCAGTTGTGCCCCAAACCCCACACAGCCCCTTGGTCCGACCATCCAGCAGGGGGGGGGGGGGGCTTGTATGTTCAATCAAGTTCTGACCAAATGAGTGTTCCAGGCTATATTGGCTTGTAGTTCACCGTTCACCCCAATCACAGCCCTTACATTCTACCACGCGCCAGCCTCTCCGGCACATTTTTCCCTAGGCTTAGACAAAGGGCACACGTGGATGAGAAACAAACAGTCTCCTTTCTCTTGGAGCTGGTTGTCTTGGACTCTGGTCACTTCTGGCTTGTTTTCCTTTAATGGGCTGACAGGTTGTCAGAATAACCTTCGATCCTACTAATGAAGCACAAGCAATTAGATATATAGGTATCTTAAACAGTATTAATTTTTATCATAGGTTACTTTGGTATAGACACAGAGTTTGGATGCTATGTTAATCCGTGAATTACGTATTTTGCTGTTAGATATGACAGGGCTTTACTGTGGCTTATAACATTCTCCTAACCATTATAGGGGGCATCTTGTAGCCACAGCCGTGGGTTATTCCTCCAGGAGAGAGCCAATAGCTAATTAGATTTGGGATATACAGCATATGGCTGCCTCTGCTGCACAGTATTTCCACACACGTGAGGTGTAGCTGATGCTGATGGAGGAGTTCTTGCTTGACTCAAGGAAACCCATATTTGTTTTATTGTTATAGTGGCCTTTGGTAACACGTCTCTGTATTCCAGAGACCATCTGTACACTTGCATGTGTGTCTCAAACATTCTTTCCCATGTTAACGTCAGGTCTTCAACAGCAGGCCTTATCGCCTCTCCTCTTGCAGGTATCCCAGTTAGAGGCAAGGAGCCTTTTACCTTTTGTGGGGCCTTTGGTCCCCCTGCCAACACTTCCTTGGTAGAATAATCCAATGCTTGATGTCAGAGCTCCTGCATAATATATTTTGCTTAAGTGCTACTTAAGGAGATTTTAGTATTATCTTTGGTTCCGAAATAGAGAATAATCCTTTTCACAAGTTCCTATGTCTATTAGTCAGCCCGGGCCCTCAGTCACCTCGGCCATTTCAAGGTGAGGGAGTTTTACCCGGTTTAACAGACATTACCTCAGATAATAGTTGTCTTCCAAACTTTTACAGTTGGAGAACGACATCATCGTCATAGTTTTCTCCTTGTTCTATGAGGGGGGAGGTAAGAAAGTCTTTCATATTAAAACCGTGCGGCACCTTAGAAGGTAAGTTTCATTAGGACTCATTATATATCATTGTTACAAGTAGGATCCACAGAGGGGTTTTGATGTTTGTAGCANCCGTTTTGCTTCTCATCCACCTGTGCCCCTTTTCTAAGCCTAGGGAACAATCCGTGGAAGAGGGGGCACAGTAGAATGTAAGGGCTGCGATTGGGGTGAATGGTGAAACTACAACAATAGAGACTGGATACTCATTTGATCAAATTGATTGAACATACAAGCCCCCCACCCCCTGCTGGATGATGGGACCCATGAGCTGTGTGGGTTTGGGCAGAACTGCTTGCAAATTGGTTTTACATGAAGGATGCTTGTACCCACAAATTATCACTTATTGTTAAAAAAAATGAAAACAAAACAAAACAAAACAGAAAAGCAGAGAAAGATGCAGAAAAGTTATGGCGGAATGCATGATCTCGGATGGGAAGGGGTGAGGTGGGGGGAAGAGAAGGGAATATATGCCTGAACTGAATTGGAAAATGATGTATGAAATACACAAAGCATCAATAAAAAAAATGAACAGACAATATTTATCAAATTCATGTTGTTTCTGTCCTTCAAAATCTAATTGTATATGCCCACACAATGTAAAGCATTGGACATACTTGCAATATGCATTCAAGTTTATATATAAAAACAAATGGGCGTGGGGGCTGGAGAGATGGCTCAGCAGTTAAGAGAAACAGCTGGTCTTGCAGATGACCCAGGTTTAATCCCAGCACTCACATGGCTGCTAAAAACTGTGTAACTCCAGTTCCAGGGGCATCTAAAGCCTTCTTCTGACCTCTGTGGGCATTGCATGACAAGGGTGCACTTGAACACAAGCACGCAATACACTCACATACATAAAATAATAAAAGTAATAAAAATGAAATATCAGATATATTTTGCTTTACATATGTCTATTTCTAGAAATGGCTTAGATCTTTCTCCCTGTCATTTTTTTTCTGCCCCTGTCCATTTTATTCCCTTTCCCTCTGTTTCACAGCCTGATAACACTTTTCTGACCATCACTTCTGATTTCATCTTCATTCTCAACTGCTCTGGAACCACTGGGCAGTACTGGATAGTCAGGTCATTTGGTGGTGAGGGGATGTTGAAGGTATTGGCTACTGGTAAATACTTAACTATTGTTTGAAATATAGTTCTGACAGAAATTTTTATTTTTAACGTATTTAAATTGACATAAGACAGACATCATACAAAGAAGGATTATTTCAGAACTTCACTAATCTGTCAGTCAGACCAGTGACTTCTGTGTAAAATTGAATGATAGTATTTTAAATCCTGATAGCTCTTCAATTGGATACTGTATTCTATTCACAATGTAAGGGCCACAAGCACTAATTGAAGTTAATGTTAACTCACATTAACATTTTATATCAATTAATTTTAGCAAATCAATATAACAGTAAATTAAGCACTGATATCATGATCTCTATTATACAATGTCAATTGCCACATACAGGCTAACAGTATGAAGTTGCCAACGACATACCTGAGAAAAGCAGTGTAGCAATATATCATTTTGAAATATCTTCATAATATAGATACAAATGAAGGACATAATAGAGCATTGTGAAGTCCCCCAAAATAGTTTTCATTTTAGGTATTTTTAAATTTTCTATCACCATAATTTCTTTCCCTGTAAGTTCATATTTTACTTATGTGCTCTAGCAAGTTGAGGCAAATTGCCTCACTTTGTGTCTCTTTACTTATTTCTGCATCTTAAAGGCCCAATATTTCCAGACAGCAGGACCACAGGGCACCATGTAGGACCACAGGGTGCCACCCAGGTCTGCAGAAGCTGCCTGGAGGTGCCCTGCCCCCAGGAAGAGCTCACGTGGGGCCTGACCAGCCTGCACAGTAGTGTAGGTAGAACTAGCCAGGCAGACAGCAGGACCCACAGGGCCTGAGACACAGTCCACCCGGTCAGCAGAAGCTGCCTGGAGGCCTCTGCCATACAGCAGCATGGGCACATTCGGAAGACCCCACCTAGGTCCTGATGAGCATGCACAGACGCATGGACCAAGCTAGCCAAGCAGAGAGCAGGACCACATGTCAGCAGAAGCCATTGGGAAGGCCTGCACCCAGCACAGTGGTGGAGGTAGAGCTAGCTAGGCAGACAGTAGGACTACAGGGTCCATGGGAGAAAATCGCTGCCCAACCCCATTTGCTCAAGCTGTGGTGCTGTGGTGCACATGATCCAGTGGGAGCAGTATTAGTGACTCTGGGCACAAGGCAGTAGAGAGAGATGGTGAACATGCCACAACATCCAGTCCCCGGCACTGGCTGAAACAGCCAATCTAAGAAGAAATGGTTGGTAGGTTAAGATGAGTGAGCAGTGGGAACTCAGCTGCGAAATGAACATGGTCCTTACCTATCTGGTTTTGTCGGAGCAAATCATCTCCAAACAGAAAGAGAAGAGTGGGCGGCATGCAGTGGTGTACAGGTGTGGTCACAGCTGGTCCACCTAGGTTCCCGTCCTGTCTCCCGCCAGGGTGCAGGTCAGTCCTGGAACTTGGGGCAGACAAGTATCACCACCCCGGAGGTCCTACCATGGGTCCCGACTCCACCACCACCCCCAAGTTGGCTTTCAGAGAAGTGAAGCAGCTTTCAGGTGCAGGCCCAGCTCGGCTACCATCTCGGCTACCTCCAGGGTGATGATGAGCCCCATGACCTGGTAGACCAGGGTTAGTAGCACATAGGCCAAATCAAAGTTCCCTACCCCTGCAGAACATATCAGAAGAGGGAGCCAAATCTGCACATCTGGGTTGATACCTGGACTCAGCCAGTCCTCCATATATAACATTTAAGATTAGCACCAGAAATACCAGCCCCCCCAAACCCCCCAAAACCAAAAAATCTGCAAATGCCAAAAAAAAAAAAAAAAAAAAAAGACGCAACATCATGGGAAAAGCTCATAATAAATCCACACCAAACTCTACCAGCCCTATAGAAGATCCCTACAATGATATCTATCTTGGAAGGAACCCAGGACACAGATCTTAGAGGAACAATCATAGACATATTTAAAGAAATCAAAGAATATAAAGAACAAATCAGAGAACTAAGGGGAGAGAACAAAACACTCAGGAAGGAACTAGAGGGAGAGAATGACAAACTCTGGAAAGAACTAGAGGGAGAGAATGGAAAATTCTGGGAGGAAGTGGAAACAATGGAAAGATCCCATGCTGAAATGAAAAAGGGAACCAACCAGGGAAGCAAGGAGCTAAAAGAAGAGAATGACAAGCTCCAAATAAAAGTGGAAACACTAAAGAAATCTCAGGACAAAATGAAAAAGGAAATCAAACACTCATCCAATCAAGAGGAAAGGAGGGGAAAATGCCTCAGAAGCAGAATGGATGATGCAGAAATATCAGACCTGGAAGATAACACGAACAACTAGAATGCTCAAGTAAAGATTATGAAAAATTAAAAAAAAACAAGAGTGGAACAACCAGGAAATGTGGGACACTATTGAAAGACCAAACCTCATATCATATGGATAGAGGAAGGGGAAGAATTCCAAGACAATAGTACTGATCAGATCTTCAACAGAATAACAGAAGAAAATTTCCCCAAACTGAAAAAAGACAAACCTATAAAATACAAGAAGCACATAGAACACCAAATAGACAAGACCAGAAAAGAAATTCCCAAAGCCATATTATAGTTAAAATGCTAGACGCTCAAAACAATGACAAAATACTGAAAGCCACAAGAGAAAAACAAGTTACATATAAAGGGAAATAGCTGACTTCTCCATGCAAACTATGAAAGCTAGAATGTGCATAGGCCACCGAGGTTTGTGGCGGTCATCTAATCCTAAGACGATCCATGTGGAAAACGTGCACAGGAAACCACACCACATGGACACATGTTGAGGTCCAAACGCAGAGGGAGAGTTTATTGCAAAATGTCTGGTTAAATATCGATCATGACTCAAATCTCAGGGCCGAATCCTAAACCTTTTCGTCACTATATCCCACCCCATGGGTGTGACCAGGGAGGTCCCTTTGGTTTAGAATGCTACCCATCTTAACAAAGTTTTCCCACATCCCACCTTTTTAATTTTATTTTTTTAATTTTTCTGAGAGGCAGGGGAGCCCATGTATGAGGCCAACAACCCAAAGGAACCAGGGTTTTGAATAGCCAGCTGCTCAAGCCTGTTTTGAGTGCCAGGCAGTGGGGGGCAGGTCAGACCTGAAACTTTATTTTCACACTAAGGCCAATTAATATCCAAAAAATCCAACCATGAAGTGAACCAATTACTAAGCATAAGCAATGAATGTAAGTAACATTCATGTAAAACCCATTAGCAAGTATCTATGTCCAAATTTTGAACAACCCAAGGTTCCCAGAGTCCAATTGGAGAAGCTTGTATGCAAAAGCATGTTGATCAAATAAGAGTCCAGTCTATATTGCTGTAGTCTCACGATTCACCCCAATCTCTCCGCAGCCCTTATATTCTACCACGCCTCCTCTTCCGCAATTTGTTCCCTAGGCTTTGGGAAAGGGGAACAAGTGGGTGAGAAGCAAAACAGCCTATTTTCTCTGGAAATGTCATTTTGGACTCTAGTCTGTTCAAGTTGTTTCCCTTCATGGATTGACAGCTTATCCAGGGTACCTTTTTAATCCTACTAACAAATCACAAGCAATTAGATGTACAGGCATTTAAACAATACTAATTATTATAGCAAACTAAGCTGTGAGCATAGACACAGATGTTTGGATGGTATGCTAATCCACAAACTAGTTTTTCTATGAAGGGTGACAAGTTCTTATTGTGGCTTATAACATCTCCTAACCACTAGAGGACATAAGTTTGTGGCATCAGCCATGAATTATTCCTCCAAGGAGAGAGTTAATAGCCAATTAGATTTGGGATATATATATATATATATAATATACTATATATATATGGTTGCCACTGTTGCACAGTATCTCCAAGCAGGGGAGGTGTAGCTGATGCTGATGGAGGAGTATTGCTCGACTCAAGGAGACCAATATTTTGCTTTATTGCTTTAGTGGCCTTTGGTAACACTCTCTGGCATTTCAGAGGCCAACTGTCCATTAGCAAGTGACGTCTCAAAACATTTTTCCATGCTTACACCAGGTCTTTGATAACAGGGACTTACTGCCTTTCTCCTTGCAGATATCCCATTTATAGGCAAAAGGCCTTAATCATTTTGGGGGGCTTAAATCCCCTAGCCAACATCTCCTAGGCAGAATAATCCATTGCTGATATAAGAGCTCTCCTGTACTAATATATTTTGCTTTATTACACAGCTTATAAAGACTTTACTATTATATTTGTCTCTGAATAGAGAATTATCCTTTCACAGTTCCTATGCCTATCAGTCAACTAAAGAAGGTAGTTATACCTGTTTTTTAAGAAATTACCACTGTAACAGTTGGCTCTAATTTACAGTTAGGGAATGACTTCATTACCATCATGTTTTTCCTTTTCCTATAAAAGGGAGATGTAGGAAGGTTTCTCAGCATCTGGAAGGTAAACTTCATTAAAGCACATTATAAACAGTTATCCCAAATAGAATTCAGAGAGATGCTCAGTGTCTGTGACTCAGGCAATCTGAGATTCCTTTTTCTTTAATGTTCAGATGGGTCAGCCTCTCTGATGGCATTTCCCAGTCCATCCTGCACAGCCAAAAGTTGTACCTTTTCAGGCATTTAGATTGGTGTTTTTACCTGTGGGAACATATAAATCTCCTCCCATTGTTAGTTTCAAGACCTCAAAACTGAAAATTTATCAAAAGGTTTGGAATACAGAGTTTTCCATTTGTATCCCAGAAGGAATATTATACCACCTCCCTCTTTTTGTTTTTTTAAATTTTCATGTTTTGACCTATAGATGCATAAGTTGTATTACACATATCCATAAACAGGAACCATGGCATAATTTTTCATCAAATTTACCCAAACTGTTTTTCATTGACTGTATGCTGCTTATTTGGGAAGTGAAATTAAACTTAATTTCTTTAAATTGTCCTACAAGTAAAGGAAAAATGTTACAAGGTGATACTGTATAACACAGAAAAATATAGAGACCATTTGTGTACCCTAACCCCAAAGTTATTGTTGGAAATTCAATACAAATTATAAATAAAACAATTAACATTTTATATTTCCAATTAGTTCATATGTATTACCATTTCTACCAAAACCAACCAAATTTAACTAATTTAAACATCTTTACTAAGTCTTTTACTAAGTCTACTAATATCCTATAATATGTAGACAAAGCTTGGGCAAAGTTGAATACCTGCCAAATAAATTTTACCCAAGATACACTTTGTTCTTTAAAACTATATGACTAGACTATGACTTCAGAGAAATCGGATCCATTAACATATATGGTTTATTTTATATTTCTGCATAAATCTCTACTGAAATACCTCTCTATATAAATATATGTTATTTTTAAGTATATGATTTTAAACTTCAAACCTTACAAAGTGGATTTTAATAACTATTTTCCTCCAAGCTCTTGGCCTTCTCCAGGCCTGGCATGAAAACCCGTTTTAAATATTTTTCAATAGCTAGCTCTTAATAAAATTTTCCTTTACAGTTCTTATGCCCATTACTTAATTTACATCTGGCTAGATATGCTCCATAAGAAGTTGTTACCATCATGATTTTTTTTTGTAGAAGCTTCTAGGAAGCTTCCTTTGTCACAAGCAGGTGCAGTGCAGCCCTGCTAAGGCAAGGGGGACACAGTGCCCAATTTGTGGACACTGTGGGGAACTGACCCCTAGGCACAAAGGTCAGTATGTTATTCCTGTAAGCCTAGCGGAGAGGTAACTTCCTACTCAGGTCCTTAGCCTGGGACAATGAGACACATTTCCCACTCTTGGCTGTGACTTTCCACCTGCCCAAAGCCAGGACAGGAATTTCACACCAGCTACCCAGGTTGGTGGTCCACAAAAGGAGCCTTTTTCCAGCCAACTGGTCACCCAAATGAAATGCAGGCCTCAACACCAGCTACCCACTGGACATCTGAATGAAATGCAGGTTTCTCTTAGCCTGTACATGTGCAATAATTAAAAAAAAAAAACGGCGGCTGCAAATTCTGCAATGATGTTAATAGGAATTCACAATTTTTTATTTTCTAAATTTTTAAATTTTTATATTTATTTTTTTATTTTTTATTCCCAAATACCCAAAAACTTATTAACACTTTAATTCAATGAAAACCTGGTTGCATCGTTGTTTTAGATGTTGAAATGGCATAACCAGTAGGTGGCAGTGTAGATCCATTATTTTAAATTTTCTAATAGATAATGCATAACCTTTGTTGAAATTGAATTATGTTTTGCTGTTTAATATAAATTTACGTCTTAAGAAGGAAGGGCCTCGTTCCAACTCAGAGGCAATGTTTTTACTGGTATCATGGCTTTTAACATTAAAATATACTTAGAACAGAAGTACACACATCCAGACACATGTATGCACACACATGCATACATACATACACACATACATACATACATACATACATACTAAAGAAAAGTTTGTAAGGTTGACCTGTAAGAGAAGAAAGCCACATTATTTGATGTTCAATGAAAAAAGGTCATTTACACAATTAAGGTTGGGCTTGAGTCTTCACAGAGGTCCACAGTCTGTCTTCTGAGTATTGGAATCAAAGCTGCACATTTAAAACACAATGAAAGTCTAAGCACTGCCCCCAGGTAAGAGTGCCTGAGACTTTATGCTTCCCAGTGAAACACAGAATACTGTAAAGCCAGCCCTTCCCCCACCAGCCATCCACTGTTTCCAGAGCAGGAGAGGGGCACAGAACAAACATTGGACTAGGTTAACCAGAATATTTACAAACAGCTACAAACTGAAAAATGTAAGAGCTTCATATTTTGCCTTTGATCTTTTCAAGGCAGGGCTTTCTCACAGTCAGAGCTGGCCAGGAGGTCACTCTGTAAACTAGGCCAGCCAGGAACTCACAGATATCCATTTGGATTAAAGGTGTGGGCCACCACCAAGCCTGGAATTTACAAGCTCAATTTGTATCATAGAAGACTGGCCTCTAGAAGAGATCTTGGGGGAAGATTAGCAGACAAAAGGAAACTTCAGCAGAATTAAGCACTATTTTACACAATTTAACACTATTTACAGAAAAAATTTTAAGGAGGACACTTTTTAAAAATACATTTACACTGTGGCTGGCTTTTCACAAGCTTCCATACAATCCAATGTTGGTAGATTAATTCCTGGGTGGTTGCCTCTACAACCCAAGCCTGCCTGTGCAAAGGTGCAAATGAACGCCTCTATGGAAGGCTTGCTGCAAAATGCTTGCTTGCTTCATGGGCTCGGCTGTCCTTCCAGCCTCCGTGACCTTCACCACCTGAACTGTGGCCAGAAGGCAGAAGCTGGAACTTCTCTTAGGGGCCAGACCCCAGGCTGCAGGACAGGATCCAAGCCCATTTCAAACATCCAGAAGGCAAGTGATGGGAGAGGAAGGGCTCCTCTCACAATTTCTCTGTTTAGTTGCCACCTGGGAAGGCTGGGGAAGCAACAGATACCCCCAATCCAGGGAAGCCAAAACGGCACCCACGGGCTCCATAATCATGTCCCGCTGAGTGGGTGAAAACCCACAAGAGAATGAAAGCTTCCCAAAGCCTATCAGAGAAAGGGTCTCTGGCACAAGGCCAAGTCTACATCAGCGCCATCCACAGGCACACCAGCAGAGTCAATGCGATAATTCCCTCTGCATCCATCCTTAGTCCATGCCTTCACTGATTTGTAGATGCTAATCTTTCTCCATGCCACAACTTGAAACACAACAGCCACAGCAAGCCACAGCACACAGTCAACAAACACATGCCATACATCACAAAACGATTCCTCCTGAAACATAGCTTCCTTGAAGGTGTTATTTCCCATCTTGCAGAGATACTAGCTTACCAAACTGGTCTCCATGCCCCACGTTCATGGCCCCATTTGTGGGTAGGCTGCCGAGGTTTGTGGTGGCCATCTAATCCTAAGACAAACCAATGTGGAAAACACGCACAGGAAAGCACACCATGTGGACACATGTTGAGGTCCAAATGCAGAGAGAGAGAGAGAGTTTATTGCAAAATGTCTGGTTAAATATCGATCATGATTCAAATCTCAGGGCCGAATCCTAAACTTTTTCATCACTATATCCCACCCCGTGGGTGGGGCCATTGGTTTAGAATGCAACCCAACATAACTAAGTTTTCCCACACCAGAAGAATGTGGACCAAAGTATTCCCAGTGGTAAATGAATTTAGATGCCAACTCAGATTACTATACATGAAAAAAAATGTTGATTATAGGTGAAGGAGAAAGAAAAATCTTCCATGACATAAACAATATGGAAGAATACTTGTCAAAATGCCAACACCAGAAAATACTCAAAACAATTCAAAGAACAGAGGAAAGGAGCAACTATCCCCAGGCAACTAAACAGAGAAATTAATAAAAGCATAACAGTGGAAATACAAACCTAGACTAAGAATGAAAACATAAAACAAGGTGAAAGGAAGCAATAAATATCTCTCAATAATAACCTTAAATACGAATGGTCTAAACTCCCCAATCAAAAGACATAGACTTAGAGAATGGATTAGAAAACAGAATCTATCTACAAGAAACCCATCTCACCCTCAAGGACAGACACCAACTTAAAGTGCATATGGAAAAAAATATTCCAAGCAAATGGTATCAAAAAGCAAGCAGGAGTTACTCTTCTACTCTCAGACAAAGTATACTTCACAGTAAAACTAATCAGAAGAGACAAAGAGGGCAATTACATCATTATTAAAGGAACAATCAACCATGAAGATTTCACAATCATATATGTTTATCCACCAAACTCTAGTGCAACAAACATTATAAACACACTTCTGTAGGACCTCAAGGAACAGATTAATTCTAGCACATTAATAGTGGGGGAATTCAATACCTCACTGAGCCCTTTGGATAGATCAACTGGACAAAGAGTAGACAGAGAAGCATCTAAACTGAACAAAATAACACTCCAAATGGACCTCACAAACATCTACCAAATATTCTACCCAAACACCAAATAATATACTTTCTTCTCAGCACCCCATGGAACATTCTTGAAAATCAATCACATCAAAGAAATCTCAACAAATACAAAAGGATTGGAATAATTCCATGCATTCTATCAGACCACAGTGCAAAAAAGCTCAATATCAACACCAGAATGAGCCCTACTATCTTAAAGAACACATGGAGACTAAAAGACTCACTCCTGAATAATGAATGGGTCAGGGAAGAAATGAATGAAATAAAAGTATTAATGGAACTAAACAAAAAATACAACACAACAAAACCTGTGGGCTTCTTTAAAACCAGTCCTAAGACAGAAATTTATAGCCCGAAGTGCCTACATTTAAAAAAAGTCAAGGAACAAATAAATGATCTAACACTGCAGCTAGAAACACTTGACAGATAACAACAAATGAACCCTAAACTGAACAGACAGGAAGAAATAACAAAAATCAAAGCAGAAATCAATGAAATGGAAACAAAGAAAACAATACAAACAGTCAATTAATCCAAAAGTTGGTTCTTTGAAAGGATAAACAAGATAGACAGAACTCTAGCCCAGTTAACCAAAAGAAAGAACGAGCAACTCCAAATCAATAGAATTTGTGATGAAAAGGGAAACATCACACCAGATGAAAAAAGATCCAGACAATCATACCAGAATACTTCAAAAACATATACTTGACTAGTTTTGAAAACCTATGAGAAATGGATGAATGTCTGAAATCCTGGAAATCAATGAAGGTTAAACAAGAAGAGATTGACAACTTAAACAGACCCATAGTATTTGAGGAAATTGAAAATGAAATAAAAAGCCTCCCAACTAAAAAAAGCCCAGGCCAGCTAAGCGTGGTGGTGCACACCTTTAATCCTAGCACTTGGGAGGCAGAGGCAGGCAGATCTTTGTGAGTTCAAGGCAGCCAGCCTGGTCTACAGAGTGAGTTCCAGGACAGCTGGGGCTATAGGGAGACCCTGTCTCTAAATGACCAAAAAAAAAATCCCAGGCCTAAATGGTTTCATGACAGAATTCTACACAACATTTAAAGAGGTCTTACAACCATTATTACTAAAACTGTTCAGAAGAATACAGAGATAAATCTCCCAAATTCTTTCTATGAATCCAGCATCGCTCCAGTACCAAAACCAGGCAAAGATACAATCAAATAAGAAAACTATATACCCATCTCATTAATGAACATTGATGCAAAATTCTCAACAAAATACTTGCAAACTGCATACAGACCCACATCAAAAAGATCATCCATCACGACCAAGTTGGATTCATACCAGAGGTGCAGGGATAGTTCAACATATGTAAATCAATAAATATCATAAAACAAATGAATGGACTAAAAGACAAAAACTACATGATCATCTCAATTGAAGCAGAAAAAGCCTTTGACAAAATCAAGCATCCCTTCATGTTTAAAGTCCTAGAGGGAATTGGATTGGAGGGATCATTCCTCAATATAATCAAAGACATATACAGGAAACCCACTGCCAACATCACCCTAAATGTAGAAAATTCAGAAGCATTTCCCTTAAAGGCAGGAACTTGACAAGGCTGCCACCTGTCACCACTCCTCTTCAATATAGTGCTTGAAACACTTGCTAGGGCAATAAGGCAAGAAAAGGAAATTAAAGGAATACTAATTGGAAAAGAGGAAGTCAAGCTATCCCTTTTTGCAGATGATATGATAGTTTACCTAAGGGATGCTAAAAACTCCACCAGAAAACTCCTAGAAAGGATTAAGAGTTTCATTAAAGTGGCAGCAAACAAAATTAACCTAGAAAAAACAGTAGCCATTCTTTACAACAAAAACAAACAATTGGAGAAGGAATGTAAGCAGACCCCCCATTACAATAGCCTCAAAAAAAAAAATACCTAGGAACAAACCTAACCAAAGACACCAAAAATCTCTACAGTTAAAATTTTAAACATCTAAGAAGGAAATTGAAGAAGACATCAGAAGATGGAAAGACCTTCCATGCTCATGGATTAGAAAAAATAATATAGTAAAAATGTCCATTCAACCCAAATTAATATACAAATTCAATGCAATCCCAATGAAAATTGCCATGAGTTTCTTCACAAACTTGGAAAAAAAATCCTTAAATTCATATGGAAAAACAAAAGACTCTGAATATGTAAAGCAACCCTGCGTGAAAGTGCAATATAGCAGGGATCACTTTACCAGACATCAAACTTTATAACAGAGCTATAGTCATAAAGACAGCCTGGTACTGCCACAAAAACAGACGTATTGATCAATGGAACAAAATCAAAGTTCCAAACTTGAGTTCATACAATTTCATCCACCTCATATTTGACAAAAGGGCCATGAAGACTCAACAATGGAAAGATCGCATCTTCATCAAATGATGCTGGATAATCTGGATCACCATTTGTAAAAGAACAAAATTTAATTCATCCTTCTCACCTTGTCCAACAATCAACTCCAAATGGATCAAAGACCTCAACGTGAAACCCAAAACTCTGAAGGTGAAAGAAGAAAAAGTTGGCAGTGGTAATAAAAGATGACGTCATGAACTTTGCATGTAAATGGATGGAACTTTAAGCCATTATGCTAAGTGAAGTAACACAGTCCCAGAAAAACAAATGATGTTTAGTATCCCTCATTTGTGAATGCTAGCACCAAATCCTTAGTTGAAAGGCAAGTTTAGCAACGTTAATGTTATATTTCTTTCTATCTGAAAGCAACTATGCTGTTATAATATGAATGAAGCCCTTAATGGGCTCTAGAATTAAATTACCACTTATTTTCAGACTTTGGGTGGAGGGTATGTATTCATATTTTAGAGTAATATAAAATTAAAGGGAAAACTGTGAATTCCTAAACATATTTTGGAATTAACATGTAGTTTATTTTCAGAGGTCATAATTTGGGTATATATGTGACACACACACACAGTACTGTAGATTAGTGACTGTACTATTATATATAATATGTAATATATAATATAATATATAATATAATACACTATAATCTGTACATATATATCCCTGTGTTAATCCCTGATATTCATATAATGACATTGTATACAGGATTAAAAATATAGTGATTCTCCTGTGTGCTAAGCACTAACCATAGTGTTGCAATTGTCCCTCAAGTAGCACTGTTGAATGAGGAATTTGTTTATTTTATACTTCTTTGACATATAACACAAGGCTCCACAGGGCAGGGACAATGCCTGACTTTTCAGGTAAATGGATGGAACTAGAAGATATAATGTTAACCGAAGTAACACAGTCCCAGAAAAAGAAACTACAAATGGTATCCCTTATCTGCAGATGCTAGCAACAATTACCTACTTGTAAGGCAATCTGAGCAACATTTATGTTATATTCCTCATGATCTGAAAACAACTGTGCTCTTATATTGTGAATCCCTTAACAGGTTCTGAGCTAAGCTACGAAGTATAAGAAGCTTTCTTTTTATGCTGAACAGGGACCACGCAGCCCTGCTAAGGGGGATGGTGACACAGCGCCAGCTTTGTAGACACTGTGGAGGAGCTGGCCTCTCAGTGTAGAGACCAGCTGGCTACTTCCCATAGCCCAGCCTAAATAGTAATTCAGCAAGGGGCTGGAGAGATGGCCTAGCGGTTAAGAGCGCCAACTGCTCTTGTAGAGGACCCGGGTTCGATCCCCAGCACCCACATGGCGGCTGAGAACCGTCTGAAACTCCAATTCCAGGAGAACTCCAGTTCCAGGGGAATCCGACACCCTCTTCTGACCTCCGCGGCATTGCACCACACGGGTGCACAGACTTGCATGCAGACAGTACATTCATGCATATACAGAAAAAAAAAAATTTTTTTTTTAAAAAGAAGGCAGGCTGGGCTTGAGCCAGGGGAGCAAAGCCAGTGAACAGCACTCCTCCGTGGCCTGTGCTTCGGCTCCTGCCGCCAGGTTCCTGCCCTGAGTTCCTGCCTTGGGCTCCCTAAGTGATGAATTGTGACCCAGGAGATGTAAGCTGAATAAACCCTTTCCTCCCCAAGTTGGTGTCGGCCAGAGTGTTTTGTCACAGCAATGGAAGACAGACTAGAACAGGGGACATGGATGGGAGATGGGGTCTAGATTGGATTAATTGTTGAATGAAATATACAAAAGCTCTGCTGGGCGTGGTGGCGCACGCCTTTAATCCTATCACTCGGGAGGCAGAGGCAAGCGG
>VZQC01011138.1:814420-890934 GCA_009823505.1 Rhizomys pruinosus | reverse complement strand
GGACCCGTGTCGTGCAATGCCACGGAGGTCAGAAGAGGGTCTCGGATTCCCCTGGAACTGGAGTTCTCCTGGAATTGGAGTTTCAGATGGCTCTCGGCCGCCATGTGGGTGCTGGGGATCGAACCCGGGTCCTCTGCAAGAGCGGTCGGTGCTCTTAACCGCTAGGCCATCTCTCCAGCCCTCTTAGTATTTCTTATACAAGGCTGCTTGAGCTTTTGGCAAAGCCTTTTCTAAAATATTACACAGTAGTTAAAAGTATCAGGCTGGTGTAACTTAGCCTTTCTGGATGCTTAATGACCATACTTAATGCTCATACCAATTTGGCTGAGGGTCTTAAGAGATAAGTTTGTTCCTTGCCTTCAGAGGTCAACTAAGTCCCAGGGGACTATGCATGGGGGCATCTCTTGAAATATCCTGCAAATGTGAATCACCAGTCTTCCTGTGCAGGGAGGTCTTGGAGATCCACTAATGGGACTTCAGCCAGTGTCTAGTCTATAAAGAGGAAAGTCTGCTCATGCTTGCTTACTGGACCTCATTTGTTGACCATAGGAAGGGAAAATGCCAGTGTGGAACACAAGGGCAGAACTGATTTTGGTTTGGGCTTGCCAAAGAGGAGACTTCAAACATGAATCTTTCAACCTAATAAAGAAAAAAAATCAACCAATAAAGCAAATATAGGTCTCCCTGAGTCAAGCAAGACTCCTCTGTCAGCACCAGCTACACCTCACCTGCCTGGAAATATTATGCAGCAGTGGCAGACATATGCCTGTATATCCCAAATCCAATTGGCTATTAGCTCTCTGCTTGGAGGAATAACCCATGGCTGATGCCACAAGCTTGCATCCTCTAGTGCGTAGGAGATGTTATAAGCCATAGTAAGATCCTGTCATATCTTACAGAAAAAATGTAATTCATGGATTAACATACCATCCAAACATCTGTGTCTATACCAAAGTAACCTACCATAACGATTAGTACTGTTTAAATGCCTATATATCTAATTACTTGTGCTTCATTAGTAAGATTGAAGGTTATTCATGGACAAACTGTCGGCCCATGAAAGGAAACAGCCAGAATTGACCAGAGTCCAAGACAACAGCTCCAGAGAAAGTAGACTGTTTCGCTTCTTGTCCACCTGTGCCCCTTTTCTAAGCCTAGGGAACAATCTGCAGAAGAGGGGGGGGGGGTGATAGAATGTAAGGGCTGTGATTGGGGTGAATGATGAGACTACAGCAATACAGTCTGGACACTCATCTGATCAACTTGATTGACCATACAAACCCCCCCAACTGGATGGTAGGACCCATGGGCTGTGTGTGTTTGGGCACAACTGCTTGCAAATTGGTTTTACATGAAAGATGCTTGTACTCATAAGTTATTACTTATTGTTAAAAAATGAAAAAGAAAAAGAAGAATAAAAAATCATAAGCTGAAGATGCTAAAGCCTATGATACATGTGACATGCATATGTGCATATTTTGGAATGATGCATATTGAAGGAATAACAACAACAACAACAACAGAAAGACTGCATCAAAGAACTGACTGAAATGGTCGACTTCTCTAAACAGTAAACTTCTGCATGGAGAATTTTGAGAGAGACTGAGAAAAAATGAAAAACATTTTTGGCAGAATGCATGAGCTCTGGTGGGGTAGGAGGGCAGAGAGGGGTGCATGGTCTAGATTTGATTTGTAATTTTTAATGAAATGCACAGAGGTTCAATAAAAAATTGGCTTTGAAAAAAAAGAGACAATGTCTGTTCCCTCACTTTTAATCCCCATCACCTGAAGGAATTCCTGGTTGGTGAAAGGTTCACTGATGCAAAGAGGCCAGATCAGACCAGATTAATAACAAACAGATAAGGGTTTTGTGGCCCAGCTCTGGGGCAAGGTTCATCTGTCCCAGAGAATAGGGACAGACCCATTGTGACCAATGGGTCACTGGCAAGGAGAGATGATGTGTCTGCTAGGAGCTAGTTTTGTGCCCAAGTATGGTTACGAGATGAGCACTTGGTGGGACACTTGAGTGAGCTGGTGACATCAGATGGGGGCAGGTTACATTAGCCACCTTGAATTCAGAACTGAGGCACTGGCACCATCTGGGTATTCTGGACTTTCCAGTATGGGTGGGGTCAGGGAGAGCCAGGACAGGTGGGGATTTCCCATCTGCAAGGGGACAAACCAAGGGCCCCAACCAACAGTCGTGAATAAAATTTTTGTAACCTAACAAGGGCAGTACTCCCATTATTTTCTCAGATCAATCCAGCCATTCAATGAAATCTGATAGGTCTACGAATATGTGTAGGATTAAATCATTAACCACGACAAGTACACTGATAAAAAAGGACCTTCAAACCCTGTCTGGTGTAAGAAAATGGAATGTATCATTAGCAGTTCCAGTGTGTAGTTTTGAGTAGCAGGTACCAGATTATCCTTTTAGAAAAGTTGAGATGTATCAAGGGGGTAGAATTCTTGTTCATTTTATGGAAGTATTTTACATGGCAACTATCACAGGGCTGACCACACACCAAGGGATTTTGTCCTACATCTTCATTCATAAACAATCTTTGGACTGTTCTATTTTGTTGACTGTCTTCCCAGAACATAATGTGAAATTCACAAGGACAGAAACTGGGATCTCTTTACTCATTTATATATGTCAGAGCCTCCTTCAGTACCTGGCCTACTAATGTAAAGAAAGGCACTGACAACTGTAAGTCTTAGTTCATAGGATGAAGGCAAGCTGCAGCTAGCAGTATTGTTTTTTTTTAATTTTTTTAAATTTTATTTATTTCCATATGTGTATGAATGTATTGTCTGCATGCAAGTCTGTGCACCCATGACGTGCAATGCCGCGGAGGTCAGAAGAGGGTGTCGGACTCCCCTGGAACTGGAGCTCTCCTGGAATTGGAGTTTCAGAAGGCTCTCGGCTGCCATGTGGGTGCTGGGGATCGAACCAGGGTCCTCTGCAAGAGCGGTCGGCACTCTTAACCGCTAGGCCATCTCTCCAGCCCAGCTAGCAGTATTGTATCAACTTCAATTTCCTGTTCATATGTCACAGTCAAAGCTCCTGAACAGTCATGATAAAAGGTTTGACATTTACTTTTGAGTATGGAAGCCCCTCTTTCCTTTCTTTCTATTTCCCATTCTACTTCCCATTTCCTTCTCAGTTTACTTGTCTTTTATTTTTTATTTTTAATACTTTATTTCATGCATTTCATATAATAGATCTTAATCAAATTGAGACCATTTCCCCCATCCATACCTCCCATAGGCACCCTTCCCAACACATACACATACACACAGTATTTCAAGCTTTCTGTCATAGATATTAAATCATTTCTGGCACAACTTGTACTCAGATATCCTTAGGTAGAAGTTCATCCACTGGAGGCTAGTCACCCTATTTAGAGTCTCTCCCTTAAATAAGAAATTTCTCTCATGCAGCAGTAAACAGTTGCCAATAGTTCCTAGGCTATGTTTAGGGCCTGCTGCCCATTTCACTGGTTCTATTCTGGGTTTTTGTCTGATTTGCAGCAGCATGGGTCTTGTGCATGCTGACACCACTGTTGCAAGATCATATGAGCAAGTTCCCAGTGACCTGAAAGCCGCTGTCTCATGTTCATGCACCAGCACTAGATCTTACAAGCTTTCTGGTCCCTCTTCCTTAATGGTCTCTGATTGTGGGTGAGGTTTAACATATGAGTCATCTCTAGGAACATGCACTCTTCAGTCTCTTATTCTCTAAAATTTAGCCAGTTGTGGCTTTCTGTGTGCAACCTATTCTGTTTTATGTGGAAGTTTTGCTTGTGAGAGTTGAGAGATGTATTAGTATGTTCTCTACTCCCTTTTCTGCTATGTTCCATGAGCCTTAGTTGTAGAGGTTCCACTTAGGGCTAGGTGTCTATCAGATATATATTTTCTGTGTGTGACCAGTTGTAGAACTTTGTAATAGCCTAAATCTATTGCAAAAAATAAGCTTCTTGATGAGTGCTATATAGTATACTGTATGGTATACTTTAGCACAGACATATGACAGATACAAGATTTCATCTAGGATCTATGACCTCTCCAGCTATGTGTATTTGGAAATAGAGTGCCATCCTTGTGTTCCCTCACAATGAGAAAGCTTTAATTTAGATAGCTAACAATTACCCCTTAGTAATGGCACTACTGCACCAATAGAGGTAGTTTGCTGTGCCAGTCATTGTAGTTATTAGGCTTTAGAGCTGGGTTTGACAGATGATTGATTCTCCCCCTTAGGACTCTGCATAGAACCCTCCAGAACTATAAGAGCTAGTCTTCAGGGAGAAGGCTTCCATGCCAATTCCATCTCCCTTGCTCCAAGTCCTGTGCCTGAAGTACAGCCTGTCTTCAGAAATAGGGTCTTATCTTCAAGTTCTGGGAGGTAATCAAGGGCTGAGAAAACATCCTTTGTTATTTTGGGAGCCTCTTGGACAACCCTGATCAACAAACTCAGAGAGAGATTTCTCCTGCCCAGCACTGTGTTCCTTCTTCTACAGTCTTCGGGAATGCAAATGCACTTATGATCAGATATTATATGTGGATTTTTCAGGGTGGAGGTGAGGTAATACAATTTCCCCTGGCTTTTCATGCCACCTAAGCCTTATTTAAGATACTCTCGTGTGTGAACCATGGAGAACAGCGGATTGCTAGCCTGGCTGAGTTGTCTCTTGACCCATCGGTTTGTATGCAGGCCATGAAGGTAAAATAATTCTTGGCCTGCTAAGGCTCAAGAGTCATCAAAGCCAGCAGCTTCCATGTTGAGTTTAACATCTTAAGGATTATTAGCCAGGTTTGGCCTTGGAATCATTTTTTAATAAATTTGCAGGGCTAAAATAAAACGTTCATCTAGGCTGCCTCAGCTCCAGTCTAGCTCTCCTTATGCAAACTACCCCCAAGCTTGCTCTGGTGTTCAGCTGAAGGGCATTAGAACCCAGATATTTTAAGGCAAATTCCATTAATAGGTAGTAGGGAGAGGCTAGGGCCCACACCCTTCTGATGCAAATTAACGCTTTTAACAGAGACTATGCTGTAGGGACAAGAGCAAATTTTTTTTTAAGGACAAGTTTTCCTCCTTAAACTTGAACATTTAAAAATTAGGTAGATCTTTTTGAGTTCAAGGCCAGCCTAGTCTACACAGTGAGTTCCAGGACTGCTGATGCTACAGGGAAACTCTGTCTCAAAACCCCCCCCCCCAATTTTTTTAAGGCCATATTGTAAACATCTTTAACATGTTCTAACTTTTTCAATCTCTCTTGGTCTTCATTCTAAAAGGTTTTATCATTGTTTCAACCTGTTTCTGGATGGAATTATTTTGCACTCTTGCCTTTTTGTGTGTTTATTGTCTAGCTGTCTTTAAATCTCTATGACTCTTCTTAACTAACCTCATCCTTTTTTCATCTGTGTGTGTTTCTTTGACTTAATTGTGGGTCAATAAGATCCACAACTGAGTTTTGGGCTAGCCAGCCAGCTTAAGGGGCAATCAGCTCCTAGCTGGTCATGAAGCTCTGGGATTACCAGACTCTTAGTTTGGATTGAGGCTACATAGCAGGAAGCCTTGCATGGGACCACCAGTCCTTAAATTGAGTGGGGCTATCAGCTTCACAGACCTGTGGGGGTATCAGCTTCACAGCATTGGCTTTGGAATAAACAATTTTGTACCCAAGTCAGCTGCTTTTGGAAAGCCATCAGTCTTCCAGAGAGAGCCATGGGCTAGTATCCCTCATCATCAACAGGGCAGGCCAAGAGCCCCTCTCACAAGCAACACCCATCAACTGGTACTTTCAGCAGCAGTAGCACCTCAACTGGCATCTCACGAAAAATCCCTAAGGAGTTAACACCTCTTGGGCTAGGTATCTGGAGACAATTTTAATCTATGGCCATTTAAATGCTTTCTCTTAAATTTTGTATACAAAATCTGTTGATTTAAATTCCATCTAAATATACTTGATTAAGATGTAATATTTTTACTTAAATCCTGGGTACGCTAAAAACCTTTCAAGTGCATAATTAATTGATTAATTTGAAAGTCCTAGGCATTAAAATTCATTTGGTATTTTAAATGTGTTTCCCCTTGAAGGATTTATTCATAGGCTCCCTGAAGACACGTGGTTTGTGATCTGGTGTCACCTGCTTGCCTGCTATGTGCATACCAGCTGCTAACCCCAGTACACTCATAGTAGGGGATTTCAATACCCCACTGAGTAATTTCGATAGGTCAACAGGACAAAGAATAAACAGAGAGACATCTGAACTGAACGATATGATACACCAAACGAACCTCATAGACCTCTACCGAATATTCCACCCTAATACCAGAGAATACACTTTCTACTCAGCACCCCATGGAACATTCTCCAAAATCGACCATATACTGGGACACAGAAGAAACATCCACAAATACAAAAAGATTGAAATAATTTCATGCATTCTATCAGGCCACAGTGCAATAAAGCTCAACACCAACACCAGGATAAGCCCTACTGCCTACAATAACACATGGAGACTAAACAACAAACTCTTGAATAATGAATGGGTCAAGGAAGAGATAAAGAAAGAAATAAAAGCATTCCTGGAACTGAATGACAATGACAATACAACACAACAAAACCTATGGGATACCTTAAAAGCAGTCCTAAGAGGGAAGTTTATAGCCCTGGGTGCCTACATTAGAAAAACAGAAAGAGCACAAGTGAATGATCTAACACTACAGCTAAAAGCACTTGAGAGGCAACAACAGATGAACCCTAAACGCAACAGACAGGAAGAAATAACAAAAATCAGAGCAGAAATCAATGAAATAGAAACAAAGAAAACAATACAAAAAATCAATGAAGCCAAAAGTTGGTTCTTTGAAAGAATAAACAAGATAGACAGACCTCTAGCCCAGTTAACAAAAAGAAAGAAGGAACAACTCCAAATCAATACAATCTGTGATGAAAAGGGAAATATCACAACGGACAAGGAAAAGATCAAGAAAATTATATGGGAATATTACAAGAACCTATATTCTACCAAGTTTGAAAATCTAGAAGAAATGGATGAATATCTGAAATCCTGGGAATCACCAAAGCTTGGCCAAGAGGAGACCAGCAGCTTAAACAGACCCATAACATATGAAGAAATAGAGGATGTAGTAAGAAGCCTCCCAACTAAAAAAAGCCCAGGCCCAGACGGTTTCACAGCAGAATTCTATAAAACATTTCAAAAAGACCTACAACCATTATTTCTGAAACTGTTTAGAAGTATACAATCAGAGGGAATTCTCCCAAATTCCTTCTATGAAGCCAACATCACTCTATTACCAAAACCAGGCAAAGATCCAACTAAAAAGGAGAATTATAGACCCATCTCCCTCATGAACACAGATGCCAAAATTCTAAACAGAATACTGGCAAATCGCATACAGACCCACATCAAGAAGATCATCCATCATGACCAAGTTGGATTCATACCAGAGATGCAGGGATGGTTCAACATACGAAAATCAATAAACATCATCAAACACATAAACGGAATCAAAGACAAAAACCACACCATCATCTCAATTGATGCTGAAAAAGCCTTTGACAAAATCCAGCATCCCTTCATGCTTAAAGTCCTAGAAGGAATTGGATTGGAGGGATCATTCCTCAATGTAATCAAAGCCATATACAGGAAACCCACAGCCAATATCATCCTAAATGGGGAAATGACAGAAACATTCCCTTTAAAGGTAGGAACTCGGCAAGGCTGCCCCCTATCACCACTCCTCTTCAATATAGTGCTTGAAACACTTGCTAGAGCAATAAGGCAAGAAAAGGAAATTAAAGGAGTACTAATTGGAAAAGAGGAAGTCAAGCTATCCCTATTTGCTGATGATATGATTGTTTACTTAAGGGATGCTAAAAACTCTACCAGAAAACTCCTAGAAATGATTAACAGCTTCAGCAAAGTGGCAGGATACAAAATTAACCTTAAAAAATCAATGGCCTTTCTTTACACCAAGAACAAGCAACTGGAGAAAGAATTCAAAGAGACCTTCCCACTCACAATAGCCTCAAAAACAATAAAATACCTAGGAACAAACCTAACCAAAGACACAAAAGATCCCTACAAAAAAAAATTTAAAGCCTTGACGAAAGAAATTGAAGAAAACATCAGAAGATGGAAAAACCTCCCATTCTCATGGATTGGGAAAATTAATATAGTAAAAATGTCTATTTTACCCAAACTATTGTATAGATTTAATGCAATCCCAATTAAAATCCCCAAGAGTTTCTTCACAGGGTTGGAAAAAAAGTCCTTAACTTCATTTGTAAAACAAAAGACCCAAATAGCCAAAACAACCTTGAGTGAAAAGAGCAATACAGGGGGTATCTCTATACCAGACTTCAAACTATACTACAGGGCTATAGTCATAAAAATAGCTTTGTCCTGGCACAAAAACAAACCTGTTGACCAATGGAACAAAACTGAAAATCCAAACTTGAGCACATACAATTTCAGCCATCTCATATCTGACAAGGGGTCCAAGAAGACACAACGGAGAAAAGACAGCATATTCAGCAAGTGGTGTTGGCAAAACTGGATCACCACTTGTAGAAGAATGAAATTAAATGCCTACCTCTCGCCCTGTACAAAAGTCAACTCCAGATGGATTAAAGACCTCAACGTGGAACCCCAAACTCTGAAGGTGATAGAACAAAAAGTTGGCAGCAGACTCCAAGACATAGGTGTAGGAAAAGACTTCCTAAGTCAGATAGTAGCTGTGCAAGAATTAAGGTCAACAATAGACAAATGAGACCTCATTAAACTCAAAAGCTTCTGTACATCAAAAGAAACAATCAAGGAAGTGAAGAGAAATACCACAGAGTGTGAGGAAACCTTCACCACAGAAACATCTGTCAAAGCATTGATTTCCAGAATATATAAACTACTCAAAAAACAAAGAAGAAAGAAAACAAATGACCCACTCAATAAATGGAGCCAAGAGCTGAACAGAGACTTCACCAGTGAGGAATTAGAGATAGCTGAGAAACATCTTAAGAAATATTCAACATCATTAATTATTAAGGAAATGCAAATCAAAACCACTCTAATATATGATCTTACTCCAATATGACTGGCTAGGTTCAAGAAAACAAACGACAGCAAGTCGTTTGGAGAGGTTGTGGGGAAAGAGGAACACTCATCCATCGGTGGTGGGAATGTAAACTCATACAGCCACAAAAAAAGTGGAAAGCAGTGTGGAGGACCCTTGGAAGACTGGAATGAACTTGCCACTTGACCCAGCCATACCACTCCTGGGAAGTACCCACAAGACTCATCTTACCACAGAGATACATGCACAGCCATTTTTATTGCAGCTCTCTTCACAATAGCAAGGAGCTGGAACCAACCCAAGTTCCCCTCAACTGACAAGTGGATAGAGGAAATGTGGTACATCTACACAATGGAGTTCTTTGCAGTAGTAAAGAAAGATGACATCATGAGTTTTGCAGGTAAATGGCTGGAGCTAGAAGATATCATGCTGAGTGAAGTAACACAGTCCTAGAAAAACAAATGACAAATGGTAGCCCTCATCTGTGGATGCTAGCACCAATATTGTGAATCCCTTAAAATATAATAAAAAAAGAAAAAAAAGATTATTTACTCTATATATTTTGTTATTTACAATTTTTATATAAATTTTTAGTATGCATTTGCATAATGACTCTGGGTTGGAACTGGCCCTTCCAGTCCAGACTCAGGTACATTAATATAATTACATAACTAACAGATAAATTGATTTCGACAGAGGTTATGGTTGTTTGTCTGTAATTTACTTGTCTTTATGAAGGGTACTGGTAAAATTATGGCCGGGAATAGTGGCACATGCCTTTAATATCAGTACTCGGGAGGCAGAAGCAGGCAGATCTCTGTGTGTTCAAGGTCAGTCTGGTCTACAGTGTGAGCTCCAGGCCAGCTGGGACCAAAGGGAGACCCTGTCACCCTTCCATCCCTGACTCAGGTCCATTAATATAATCAAACAGGTAACAGATAAATTGATTTCAAAAGACATTATGGTTGTTTGTCTGTAATTTACTTGTCTTTACAAAAGGTAACTAATAAAATTACAAATGTGTAATAATAATTAAATGTTTTACTAGGTACATGCTGCCACCTACTGGTTACACTCCTTGAACATTGGAGACAGATTCCAATAGGTTCTCATAATGTTAGAGTGTAATAGAGCTTTTAGTCTTTAAGGATATAAACTAGTTTTAAAAAATAGTTTCTTCTATTCCAAATATAATTCTAGGACATATTCAAAAGTATTTTATCCATAGAACATATAAACACTAGGTGAAACATCTTTAGAACAAAGTTTTGTGCCAAGCCTAGCTAAAGTATCGCCAAAGTTTAGAAAAAAAAATTGGTCATGTAAAACCTGCTTTATAAAGTTTGTACTTTGCAATAATATGTTTAAAATAAATGTTACATGTTCATACATAGATGTACTTTAGTGAAGATTTATACAGGCTTAATAAGAGGTTAAAACGAGTATTAAATATCTTAAAAGTTTTGTTAGAATAAATGTTAAAACTATAATTAAACTAAATATCTCCAAGGCCATAGTTCAATCAAGTAGTTACGGCCTTGGAGATATTTAGCTTAATTATAGTTTTAACATTTATTTATTCTAACAAAACTTTTAAGACATTTAATACTTGTTTTAACCCCGTCAGCCCATGAAAGGAAACAGCCAGAATTGACCAGAGTCCAAGAAAACAGCTCCAGAGAAAGTAGACTGTTTTGCTTCTCATCCACCTGTGCCCCTTTTCGACGCCTAGGGAACAATCTGAGGAAGAGGGGGCGTGGTAGAATGTAAGGGCTGCAATTGGGGTGAATGGTGAAACTACAGCAATATAGTCTGGACACTCATTTGATCACCTCGATTGAACATACAAGCCCCCCTAGCTGGATGGTGGGACCCTTGGGCTGTGTGGGTTTGGGCAGAACTGCTTGCACATTGGTTTTACATGAAGGATGCTTGTACTCCTAAATTATTACTTATTGTTAAAAAATGAAAAAAATAAAGAAGTAAAAAAAAAAGAAATACAATAAAAAAATAAAAATAAAAACAAGCTGCATGTCTAGTCAAGGTTTATTTAAATGGTGTTCAGTCTTTGCCCAAGATTATTTTGCAGATTATATAATATTTAAAGGTTTAGTAAAAATTAAAATGTCTATACTAAATCAAATTGGTTAGATATTTTTAATGTAAAATTGGTAATACACTTAAGCTAATTAGGGATGGAAATTGTTATTAATATTTGTTTTACTCCTAATTTGTACTAGATGTCGAGTGACAACATTGAGATTAAATGTATACAAATATAATCTATAATTTTCTGAATTGTATACTACCTATAACCTTTCTTTTTTTAATAAAATATTTTTACTGATGTTTTGTGTACTTCATACATCATTTCTCAGTTCAATTTAGAAACATTCCCCTATCCTTGCCCCCACCCGACCCCAGTTCATGCATTCTGCTGTACATGTCTTTCATCTTTTTTCTCAGTCTTTTCAAAGTTTTTCTTTGAAGAGGTTTATTGTTTGCGCAGAAGTTAACTGTTTCAGTCAGTTCTTTGACCCAGTCCTTTTGTCATTGTTGTTTTGTATTTGTATTGCTCCAAAATATGCCTATATATATGTCACATGTATACCAGAATTATGACCTCTGAAAATATACTGTATGTTAATTCCAAAATATGTTTAGGAGTTCACATTTTTCCCTTTAATTTTATATTGCTCGAAAGTGTAAATACATACTCTCCACCCATATACAGTAATTACAGTCTGAAAATAACTGGTGTGTGGATTCTAGAGCCCATTAAGGGATTCACATTAAAACAACATAGTTGTTTTCAGATAAAAAGAAATATTAACATTTTTCAGCTTGCCTTTAAACTAGGGATTTGGTGCTAGCATCCACAAATGAGAGTGTGTTACTTCACTTAGCATAATGGCTTGTGGGGTCACTGCTAGGATTCGCAGCTGGGCCCAGTTAATCCTAGGACTACCCATGTGGAAAGACCGCGCAGGAAAGCAAACCACGTGTAGGCAGGTGGAGATTCAAACGCAGAGAGAGAATTTATTCAAACATGTCCGCTTTAAATATCCATCATGACTCAATTCGTCACTACACCCCACCCCATAGGTGTGGCCAGGGAGGTACCATTGGCCTAGAACCCACCCCATGGGTGTGGCCAGGGAGGTACCATTGGCTTAGAATCCAGCCCACTCTAACTAGGTTTTCCCACAATGGCATGAGTTCCATCCATTTACCTGCAAAGTTCATGATGTCATCTTTCTTTACCAGCACATAGAATTCCAATGTGTAGATGTATCACATTTTCTCTATCCACTGCTCGGTTAAGGGACACTTGGGTTGCTTCCAGCTCTTTGCTATTGTGAAGAAGCTGCAATAAACGTAGATGTGCATGTACCTCTGTGGTAGGATGAGTGTTGTGTGTATATGCCCAGGAGTAGTATGACTGGATCAAGTGGTAGGCTCATTTTCAATTTCTTAAGAGTTCTCCATACTGGGGCTGGAGAGATGGCCTAGCAGTTAAGAGCGCTGACCACTCTTACAGAGGACCCGGGTTCAATCCCCAGCATCCACATGGCGGCCGAGAACCGTCTGAAACTCCAATTCCAGGAGAACTCCAGTTCCGGGGTAATCCGACACCCTCTTCTGACCTCCGCAGCATTGCACGACACGGGTGCACAGACTTGCATGCAGGCAGTACATTCATACACATACAGAAATAAATAAAATTTAAAAAAAAAGAGTTCTCCATACTGCCTTCCATGAGGGTTGCATGAGTTTGCATCCCACCAGCAGAGGATGAATGTTCCTCTTCCCCACCAACTTCTCAGCCATTTGGGTATCCTTTGTTTTCTTGATCATCAGCCAGTCTACATAGTAAAATGAAATCTTAAGTGGTTTTAAATTTGCATTTTTTCTTAATTATTAGCAATGTTGAACACTTCTTTTTTTTTTTTTTTTTTTTTTTTTTTTTTTGTCTTTTTGAGACAGCGTCTCCCTGTAACCCCAGATGACCTGGAACTCACTCTGTAGACCAGGCTGGCCTTGAACTCACAAAGATCCGCCTGCCTCTGCCTCCCAAGTGCTAGGATTAAAGGCATGCACCACCACGCCTGGCTCAAACACTTCTTAAGATGTTGCTCAGCCATCATTATTTCTTCATTTGTGAACTCACTCTTTAGCTCTTTACACCATCTTTTGAGCGAGTCAGTTGTTTTCATCCTCCTTTGTTTTTTGAGTAGTTTATATACTCTGGATGTTTATGCTCTACGAGATGTGTCATTGGTGAAGGTTTCCTCCAACTCTGGGTTTTCTCTTCACTTCTTTGATTGTTTCATTTGCTGTACAGAAACTCTTGAGTTTAATAAGGTCCCATTTGTCAATTGTTGACTTTATTTCCTGTGCAGTGGCTGTGTGATTTAGAAAGTCTTTTCATAAGACTATGTCTTGTAGGTTACTGCCAACTTTTTTTTTCTGTCATATTCAGAGGTCCAGGTTTCACAATAAGGCTTTTGATCCATTTGGAATTGATTTTTGTACATGGTGAGAGGTAGGGGTTTAGTTTTATTTTTCTACAAGTGGTGATCCAGTTATGCCAGCACCATTTGCTGCAGATGCTGTCTTTCCTCCATTGAGTCTTCTTGGCCCTTTTGTTGAATATGGATGGCTGAAATTGGATGTGATCAGGCTTGGATCCTCAGTTTTGTTCCATTGATCTACAGGTCTGTTTTTCTGCCAATACCAGGCTGTTTTTATGATTATAGCCCTGTAATATAGTTTGAAGTCTGATATAGCAATCCTCCTTGTATTGCTCTTTTTGCTCAGTATTGCTTTGGTTATCTGGGGACTTTTGCTTCTCCATATGAACTTTAAGATGTTTTTTTTTCTAGGTCTGTGAAGAAGCTCATGGGAATTCTAATTAGGATTGCATTGAATCTGTATATTACTTTGGGCAGGATAGTCATTTTTACTATATTTATTCTTCCAGTCCATGAGCATGGGAGGTTTTTCCATTTTCTAGTATCTTCATTAGTCTACGTCTTGAAGGATTTAAAATTTTATTGTAGAGATTTTTAATGTCTTTGGTCAGGTTTTTTTCCTAGATAATTTATTTTTTGGAGGCTATCGTGAGTGGGAAAGTCTGCAATTGCTTGCTATTGGCATAAAGAAAGGCTACTGATTTTTCTAAGTTTTTATTCCACCACTTTACTGAACCTGTTGATAGTTTCTAAGAGTTTTCTGGTGGAGTTTTTGGGGTCCTTTAGGTAAACTATCATGTCATCTCCAAAAAGGGATGGTTTGACTTCCTCTTTTCCAATGAATATTCCTCTGATTTCCTTTTCTTGTACTCTCATGAGCATTTCAAGCACTATATTGAAAAGAAGTGGGGATACGGGGGCAGCCTTGCTGGGTTCCTGATTTTAAGGGGAATGCTTCTAGTTTTTTCCCTTTAGGATAAGGCTGGCTGTGGTTTTGTTGTATATGGCTTTAATTGTGTTGAGGAATGTTCAATTCCCTCCAGGACTTTAAACATGAAGCCATTCTGAATTTTGTTGAAGGCTTTTTCTGCATCAATTGAGATGACTTGTGGTTTTTGTTTTTCAGTCCATTTATGTGCTTTATGACATTTATTGATTTATGTATGTTGAACCATCCCTGCATCTATGGTATGAATACAGCTTGGTCATGGTGAGTGATCTTTTTGATGTATGTCTATATGCGGTTTGCAAGTATTTTGTTGAGAATTTTTGCATCTATGATCATTAATGAAATGGGTCTATAGTTTTGTTTTTTGGTTGTATATTTGCCTGGATTGGGTATTAGAGTGATGTCGGCTTCATAGAAGGAGTTTGGGAGATTTCCTTCTGTTTCTGTCCTCTTGAATAATTTGAATAGCAGTGGCTGTAGGTCTTCTTTAAATGTTTTATAGAATTCTGCCATGAATCCATCTGGACCTGCACATTTTTTACTTTGGAGATTTTTTTTTATTACAGTTTAATTTCCTCCTTTATTATGGGTCTATTTAAGCTGCTAATCTCTTCCCAGTTATGTCTTGGTGGATTCCATGATGTCAGGTATTCATCCATTTCTGTTGGTTTTCAAATTTAGTAGAGTATAGGTTTTTGAAGTATTCCTGTAACATTGATATTTTCACTATCTGTTGTAATGTTTCCCTTTTCATCTCTAATTTGGTTGACTTGGAGTTACTCTTTCCTTCTTTTAGTCAGTTGGCCTAGAGGTCTTTCTATCTTATTTATTTGTTCAAAGAACCAACTCTTGGTTTCATTGTTTTTTTGCATTGTTGTCTTTGTTTCTGTTTCATTTATTTCCTCACTGATTTTTGTTATTTCTTCCTGTCTGCTGGGTTTAAGATTCATTTTTTTCTGCCTCTCAAGTGTTTTTACTTGCAGTTTTAAGACATTTATTTGTGGTCTTCCTGTTTTCTTAATGTAGGCACTTAGGGCTATGAATTTTCCTCATAGGACTCCTTTCAAGGTGTCCCATAGTTTTGGCTGTGTTGTATTACCCCTTTCATGTAGTGCCAAAAATGCTTTTATTTCTTTCTTTATTTCTCCTTTGAACCATTTGTTATTCAGTAGTATGCTGCTTAGTCTCCATGTGTTCTTGTAGCTAGTAGTGCTCTTTCTGGTGTTGATATTAAGCTTTATTGCACTGTGGTCTGATAAGATATATGAAATTATTTCTTTTTTTTTTTGTATTTTTTGAGGTTTGCTCTGTGTCCTTGTATATGCTTGATTTTGGAGAATGTTCCATGGGGTGCTGGGTAGAAAGTATATTCTTTGGTATTTGGGTGGAATATTCGGTACATGTCTGTTAGGTCCACTTGTTGTATTGTATTGTTCAGTTCAGAGTCTCTCTGTTTATGCTTTGTCTAGTTGCCCTGTCCAATGGGCTCAGTGGGGTATTGAAGTCCCCCAAAATTAATGTATTGGAATTTATCTGTGCCCTGAAGTCCTTCAGGATTGTGTTTATGAAGTTTGGTGCACCAGTGTTGGATGCATATATATTTATGGTTGTGAGATCTTCATGGTTGATTGATTCTTTGATAAGGACGAATCATCTCTTCTGATTAGTTTTATTTTGAAATCTTTTTGGTCTGGTACTAAAACAGCAGCTCCTGCTTGCTCTTTGGTACCATTTGCTTGAAATATATTTTCTATTCTTTCACGTTAAGATGGTGCCTGTCCTTGAAGGTGAGGAGGGTTTCTTTTAGACAGCAAAAGATGGATTATTTTTTTAATCCATTCTCCCAGTATGTGCCTCTTGGTTGGAGAGTTTAGACCATTAATATTTAGGGTTAATATTGAGAGATATGTATTGTTTTCCTTCAGTTTATTTTCTGTTTGCATTTTTGGTTTATGTTTGTATTTCTGGGTTTATACCTTCAATAATTACTTTCTCTTGCTGCCTGGGGATAGTTTCTCCTTTCCTCTGCCTTCTGAATTCCTTAGAGTATTTTCTGGAGGGTTGGTTTCCTAGACATGTATTCTTTTATCTTGTTTCTGTCATAGAATATTGTTCTTTCTCCTTTGATTATAACTGACATTTTTGCTGGGTAGAGTAACCTGGGTTGGCATGTATACTCATTTAATACTGGAAATACTTTGGTCCAAGCTATTCTGGCTTTCATCATTTGCATTGAAAAGTCAGTTCTAATTCTAATGGGTTTTCCTTTTATGTAACTTTCTGGTTTTCTCTGTGGCTTTCAGGATCCAGTCTTTGTTTTGCACACCTAATGTTTTGATTATGATATGGCGTGGGGAATTTCTTTTTTTAACTTGTCTATTTGGTGTTCTATGTGCTTCTTGTATTCGTATGGGTTTGTCTTTTTTCAGTTTGGGGAAATTTTATTCTTTAATTCTGTTGAATATCTGGTTCATACCATTATCTTGGGATTCTTTTCCTTCCTCTATACCTATGATATGGAGGTTTGGTGTCTTTATAGTGCCCCACATTTCCTGGGACACTCATGTGTTTTTTTAAATATTTTCATAGTGTTTGCTTGAGCTTCTTTTCTTGCTTCAGTTCTTCCATCTTATCTTCTAGGCTTTATAGTCTATTTCCTGCTTTGTCCATTCCATTTCTTGCCCTTTCCTGTTGACTGGATGAGTTTTTTATTTTCTTTTTCATTTCAGCCTGAGTTTACTTTAGTATTTCCATTTCATTCCAGAGTTGGCCATTATCTCCTTTTAGTTTTTTGCTTTTCTTTTACATTTCAGCCTGAGATCTTTTTACCATTTCCATTTCCTTCCAGAGTTGGTCATTCTCTCCCTTTAGGTCATTGATTTCTTTGAGTATATTGTTCCTTTAAGAAATGTGTTCTGGGTTACTTCCAGAGAGATCTCATTGCTGGAGTCCTCTGTAAGACTCATAGAGTTTGGTGGGGATTTCTTATTTGCTTTTCCCATGTTGTTTATTTTTCTTTGTGCTTTTGGCATGTGGGTTTGATTTGTTTTGTTTGTAATCTGATGTGAAATTTAAGTGTTTCTTCGTTTTGATGTAGGCCTCTTACTCTAGTTTGACTGTTGGGGGGGGGTGGGGATTGGCGCATGCACCAGCAACCTGGCTGTGGCCTCAGTGTCCCTAAATATCCTGGTTCCCAGCGAGGTGGGCTGACTCTTATCAGGCCTGCTGTGGAGGCCAAGGGGCTGCTGACTGCTTCTTCAGTGTCCCTAAAGCTTCAGCTTCCCAGTGAGGTAAGCCAGATCTTTTTCATCCTACAGTGGAAGCTGAGAGGATGCTGACTGCTGTTCAGTGTTCCTAAATATCCCCAAATTTCTTTTAACTACCAAATAATCTGGCCCAAGAAAGATTAGGTTTTGTCTCCTTAAATCAAAGGTATACAGTCCAACTGGGGACAGTTTAAATGGGCTTAATGGACCATTACCCCTTGCTTCCTGTCTATGTAGTACTACTACTTTGTTTTCCCAAAGCCAATTTTTATTGAAGCTTTGTGCATTTCATACAAAATTTCCCAATCAAATTGAGACCTATTCCCCCTTCCTTGCTCCCCTCTCCCACCCCACCAGAGCTCATACATTCTGCCAAACATGTTTTTCATCTTTTTCTTAGTCTCTTTCAAAATTTTTGAAGCAGAAGTTTACTGTTTCAGGCAGAATTTCACTGTTTCACTCAGTTCTTTGACCCAGTCTTTTTGTTGCTGTTGTTGTTGTTTTTGTTCCTTCCAATTTGCATCACTCCAAAATTTGCATATATGCATGCCACATATATCAAGATTATGACATCATAGGTTTTAGCATCTTCAGCTTATGATTTCTCTTTTTTTCTTATTAGCCTGAAAGATGTCATATTTTCCTTAAGGAATTGTTTGAAGGCTCCTCCTTGGTAAGCCCAAACAACCATTAGTCCTGCCCTTGTGCTCCACCCTGGGGTCTTCCCTTCCCATGGACCAAATGAGGTCCAGTAAGCACTGTTTCCTGTCTTGATCTTTCTGTACTGGTCTCCATGATGCAGCCTGGGTAGTCCAACAATGGCAGTCTATACTCTGAAGAGGCTGAAACCCCAGTAGTTGCTCAGACCCCCAGCTGGATGTCTCACCAGTCCCCATCTGGCATTGAAGTTTTGGAGGATTCTTGGAGAGACATGAGTCTTCAGTCTATATTGGAAGGTTGAAAAGCTGTGTCCCCATGTCCTAGAAGGATGGCAAAAGCAGTGGCAGCCACAGGGTAGCTGCACATACCAGTAAGAATTGAAGACTGGCAAAATAATTTCTTTTTTCTTTTTTCTTTTTTCTTTTTTTTTTTACCTTTTGTTTTTTTACTAAGATCTCTAAGACCTCAAGTTTTATACCTGAAGTACAGTTTCTCAGGCCTTACTAATTATTTATTTCTGGTTATACTTTCCTTTTGGATTTTTTTTATATTATTGAAGTTTATGTACAAAATAATTTGATTTAAAATAAACATTTAATGTAAAAACAAACATTCTTTTAAACTGAAAACTTTTACACCCATTGTACCATTCAAATGCTTTATCATCTTGCACGATTTCTTCAAAATCAGTTATCAAGGGTACATATAGAAAAGCATTTTTTATAAATAGAAACAAAGGGATTTTTCAGGTTTTATTATAAGATGACATAAAAAGTTTACTTAACAGAAGTAATTTCATTACTATTTAGGGGGAGGGCATCACCAACTTTTTGTGCAAACAATGTTAGCCTTCTTTTAAGCATTAAGAGCATAACTGCTTAATAAATGACATAAGCAATAATTCTACACCTACATCTCCCCTAAAATATTCTACATTTTTTTACATATGCGCACAGCTTTAGCAAATTAAAGCCCAAGAGAAATGCTCAAAACCTATTACCCAGAGGAAAAATGAGATTTAAGGAACTCCTTATGAGGAAGGTTCACCAGCCAAGGAGTCTGTAATGGAAGCTGCAGTTTCCCTCTTTCCTATTTTTTTTTTACAAACAAAACAAAACAAAACAAAAAACAAAACAACAACATAACTAAGAACTTAATACTGGATGACAAATCACATCCACACTATTTTGTTAAATAGCCTCACAGTTAAACACATCTTAAAGACCAACCAAATCAGTATTTACATTTATAAATTTCTGAAGACACCATTAGAAAGCTCATATATCCCTCCACTAAACAAAATAGGGAACTGAATCCGATGGTGGTGGAATGAAATTTAAAAATTAAAAATAGTACTATTTACAGCAGCATTGATCCTTTATAAATAAAGAATATGAAAATGCAATATCTTTAAAGGATAATAAAAAAATTGAGGTGATGTTTTTTCCAACCACAGTGCTTGGAGCCAATTCCAAGTTTTTATTCCAAAATAAAAACTTATTGGTGCTTATTAACATGCCAGAACAGCTTTCTGTTGGAGGAAATCCAACAGCAAATATGTGCATAAAACACATAGCACAGGGCAAAATGCTTGAAACAATTCAAGTCAGCTTATCGGAATTGGATATTCTAGTCATGAAATACATTACAAAGACATCCTTGCAAAGAAAAAAACAAAAAGATTTAACATTTTCTCATTCATTTTCACCCCCCCCCCAAAGTGGCAACTTAGAAATCTCGAGCTCATTCTTCCCTTGCTTCACAATGCTAATGAGAAGATGTGTACGGCTGAATTTTCCACGTAATTACCTCATTCAAAATGAAAAACTAAAACCATGTTCAAGTTTAAAAATATACTGGGTAAGCAAGCACTAAAATTATGAGAACAAATGGTCAGTAACCCTTATGAATGCACACAGCCCCTCATCGCCAACATGGAAAGTTAACATGATCTCAAACAGACAGATGATGAAGAGGTGCTACTTTTAAATGGTGAGATGAACTATGGGAAGATGCAAGACAACCTGCATCGCAATTTTTCATCTCAAATTGATAAACTATTTAAAAATCAAGGATCAGTTTGATTGCAAATAGTAATAACAATTTCACAAAACCTTCAATTTCTAAAAGAGCGAATAACATTCCAATTCCATCTCCTTAAAAACTCTCATAATTACAAAGTAGAAAAAGTCATAAATGCAAAAAAAAGTCTGAAATAATGTCTAGATTAATTCAATATATTTCATAAGAGAAGTGTTGCACTTAAAAGTACCTCCTTGGAAGTACTGCTTTTCAGGCTTAAATTTTGATAATAGCACTAAAACGGAGAGGCATGTAATGCAAATGAAGTGAAGTAGAACCCTCATAAAAACACCCTTGTTAAAATCATTTATTTCATCTAACAATGCCTGTTTGGAATACATGATTTATAAACAAAACAAAAAAAAGACCTAAAAACACAACTCTTTCTAGAGGCTGAATTCCCTAGAATGCAATTTCTTTTTGTTCGTCCATAATGTGGGGAGATCTCAGTCTTTGTTTTTTTTTGCTCTGTTTTGAGACCCCTGAGACACCATCTATTTCCAAAGCTCTCTCTCTTTTGAGTTAATTTCGCTGAATCTGTTTGCTGGTCCATTTTGTTCTTCAGTTATTTCTTCATTTGCAGGGGTAATGGGCTCTCCTTTTTCTAGTTTTTGCTGCATTTCATGAAGCTTGGTGACAGCTTTATCTATTGACATTATGCCAATAAGATTAAAGTCATGCGTGCTGACTAGATGAAGCATGAAATTTCGACATAAATTCTTCTTAATTATTTCCTGTCCATAATTTTCTACAAGCAGCATTCAAGCATGATTCATTTGACTGTCAGCAATAAACCCATGCTTCATGACATGGAGATTCCAGAGCTTCATTACTTCTTTCTCTCCTTCATTAACATCAGAAAATTCTTCAATTTGTGAAATGGATTTTTCTCTGAGCCATTCTGGATCCTTTTCATCCTCACTGTCTACTTCCATCTCCTGTGGACAAGGGGCAAGCAGGTATCATTGTGGAGGTACAGACGATTGTGGCCACTACTGTATGCTCTCTGCTGCTCTACTCCATCTTCAGATTCAAGAAATTCAGACATGCTTGCTTTTGTTTGTTTTGGCCTGCATACAAGAATATGTGTGACAGGTGTTCTTTTTACTGGTCTATTTCTACTAAAAGCAAATCCTGGTTGGCAATGAATATCCTGAGGATTTCCTGCATAGGAGCCATAATAACACTCATTGATAGAAACATCTATCCTAGCACCTTTTGGATGATATACATACTTGAAGATAAACCTACGATGGCAAAGTTTAAGATGCTTTAGCAAACTATAAAGTTTATGGCAGTTCAGAGTGCACCAAGGACAATGAAGACCATCTCTTGCTTCAGTTTGTTGTCTTGTGTTATTGTTATAAAGGAACTGATAAAATGTTCTTAATTTCTGACAGTTTTCATTTGCAGTATCCTTTTCTTTTCTTGTTTGCAGTTCTGTAGTCAATGTTTCCTTAACAGCAATAGTCTGTGCAGGTTTCATTGAGCTAGGCTTGTTTTCTTGATGAAGACTCTGAATTTCTAGTGGCAAGAGGCTTGGCAATAGGAGCTGTAGACTTATCATTGGTTTCTCCTGTCCAACAAAGAGTGAACTGCAATGTAGCTCCGAGAAAATGTTTCGAATGGAGGCAATCTCTTCCCATCAAGAAGAGTCTCCCATGTTGCTCTCTTCTTGCTTATTGGGCATTCTTCCATTTCCTGCATGGCTACTTCATATTCCCCATCTAAAAGCTGTAAGTGCCTGTTTTTATCAAACACTGTCATTTGTGCAACAAATGTCTTTTCTCCATCTTCACGATTTCGTTTTCTTCTGGCTGGAAGTTCTTCACTGACACCAATATTTTCATTGATTTCTCCATTAATCATTCCATTAAACTCTCTTCTTCCTGGACGAGTCATTCTAAACATTAATGAGTAAGACTTCACCATATGGCTGTTACTAGGTTCAAATTCATTACTGGAAAATGCAAAGGATGGGAAATTTCCTGGTTTTGTTTGATTGAGGTCAGGATTCAAAGGCACCTGCTTTTTACCTGTGGGAACTTGCCATAATGGACAATTTACATCCTTTCTTTTTTTGTGATAGACTTTTCACAAGCAGTACCCCCAGGGTAAAAGAATTTTGCTCATTTTCTGAGCTTTGTGATAGCTTATCATTTTTGTGGAAGAAACAAGTAAATGTAAGCTGCAAATGAGCAGACAAGCTATGAAATTCTTGCTTTCCTTTCATTTTCTCTACTTTTGATAACATGTCATCAACTTTAAATGTTTTCCTTTTGCCGTTTGTTCTGGAGTTTCAATGAGACATGTAAGTAAGAGTTCTGTGCAAAAATATTGGTGATATGAGATTCTGTGTTCGAAGAAATCTATAGATCTGTGTTGGTTTCTCAAAGGCCTGGAGGAAGAGCTCGTGGTCAGCCTGGACGAGCTCCATTTTCCCCTTCTTCACCAGTAGCATGGCGGCCCCTGCAGCCACCACCACCAAGGAGGAGGGGTTACCACCACAGCCTCCTCCACTGGATTTGCCTCCGAAGCCTTTGAGGCCACTACTGCTGCTGAACACCCGAAGCCTCCTCCTCCCGACCCCTCCCCTACCGCCATGCTTCTGAGGCACCATCGCAGTTCCTGCCCCCGCCTCCCCCACAGCTACCCGACCCCAGAAAGTGAGCACCTGCAACACCAACTGCTTGGCCTTGCAGGCTCCAGCAGACCTAGGGGGAGAAGGAGGAGAGACAGGAGGAGAGGGAAAGGGAAGGGAGGAGGAGAGGAGGGAAGGAGGGAGCTCCTTTTTGGATGTTTAAGTCTACACAGTTAGCCCGGATTAACCAAGGTTTTTGTTTTCTCAAGGTCAGTTGAGGATCTGGTCCTCAGGCTTTGGGGTGGTGGGGAGGGAGCCCCTGGTTCCTTTTTTCTTTTCATAATACAACTACTTTTTAAAAATTATACATCAAAATATAAAAGTCTATAAAACAAGAGACTTTCCTATTCATGGTGCTAATACAATAAAGGAGGAGGGTAATACGACTTCCTCCCAAATGCAGTTTACAGAGAACTCTGTACTCTAAAACTTGTGTCAATTTTTCAATTTTAAAATGAAAAATAACACCTAGTTGTATGGCAAACTGAGCAATATTAATGTTATATTCCTTGTGATCTGAAAACAACTGTGCTCTTATATTGTGAATCCCTTAATGGGTTCTAGAACTAAGCTACCATTTATTTTCAGAGTTAGGAACTTTTGGTTATATGGGTAGAGGGTATGTATGCATATTTTAGAGTAATATGAGATCAAAAGAATGAGGAAAATACTAGTTTGTCATGACATTATGTCTAACCACAGTATTTATTTTATGGGGGTGCTTCTTAGTATTTCTTATACAAGGCTCCTTGAGCTTTTATCCAAGCATTTTCTAAAATTTTACACAGTAGTTAAAAGTATCAGGCTGGTGTGACAGCCTTTCTGGATGCTTAACAACCATACTTAATGCCCATAACAATTTGGCTGAGGGTCTTAAGGGATAACTTTGTTCCTTGCCCTCAGAGGTCAACTAAGTCCCAGGGGACTATGCATGGAGGCATTTCTTGAAATGTCCTGCAAATGTGAGTCACCAGTCTTCCTGTGCAGGGAGGTCTTGGAGATCCACTAATGAGACTTCAGCCAGTGTCCAGTCTATAAAGAGGAAAGTCTGCTCATGCTTCAGAAACAGAAGCCTGGCCTAGCAAGACCTGACTTTGTCCTCGAGTGGATGGAACTGGTGATTGAAAAGCCAAAAGGAGCCAGGGGCTCTCCCCCTCCCCCAAAAAAAAAAAAAAACTTGAGTGAGCCTTGAGGACCAGATCCAAAAGTGACCTTGCGAAAACAAAAATCTTGGTTAATCTGGGCTAACCATGTGCCCTTAAACATTCAAAAGGAAAGTATAACCGGAAATATATAGTAAGTCCTCAGAAATTGTACTTCAGGTATAAAACTTGAGATCTGTCACACTGCTTATACAATCTGCTCATTTCTTTTTTTTTTTTTTTTTTTTTTAGTTTTACCCTTTTTTTGGTATTTTTGAGACAGGGTCTCCCTTTTAGTACCAGGTGTCCTGGAGCTCGCTCTGTAGACCAGGCTGGCCTTGAACCTACAGAGATCCATCTAACTCTGCCTCACAAGTGCTGGGATTAAAGGCGTGTGCCACCATACCTGGCTCATTTTGGTTTTTTTAATGATTTTTATTTATTATTTTTTATGTGTATGAGTATACTGTCTGCATGTAGGTTGGTGCACCCGTGTCATGCAAAATCAGAAGAGGGCATCAGATTCCCTTGGACCTGGAGTTAAAGATGTTTCTTAGCAGCCATGTGGGTGCTGGGAATCGAACCCAGGTCCTCTGCAAGAGCAGTCGATGCTCTTAACAGGTGAGCCATCTCTCCAGCCCCATAATCTGTTCATTTTGAATAAAGCCACATTTTGTATTTGGATTCATACCTTATCATGTGTCTGTGTCTTGTGCTTCTCATGTGTGTGCTTCCTGCATGGCCTGGCCCACTGTGGGAATGAATGGCCTGGACCACAGAGCTCTCCAAAATCTTAAGGCAGTTTATAAAGAACTAAAAATTTTGGAACTCTGCAACTTCTTGGAAGAATGGCTTGGAAAATGGAGAGGTCTTATGAGCTGTGTGCTAACTTCCTTGGCAAAAATGATGGGTACACTGATCCTATACTATACCGTGTGTTAGGGACCTAACTCAGGCTTATTGAGTCAATCTATTACCGTATGTACTTCCCCTCCCCATAGCAGTTTCTTACTCCAAGATATAACAGAAAGAGAAAAAAAGTATCTTATAGAGTCTGAAGGAAAATGTGTTTAAAAAATAAAAGGAGGGATTTATAGAAAAATTAAGCATTAGTCTATTCTTTTAAAGTCTGTAAAACTCAGAACTTGGTTTATGAGAATGAATTCTAATTTTTTAATCCCGCCATGCCAATATAAGACTTTTGTTTAAGAAAAGTCCCTGATACATTCCTGACCCTGATGGCCTGGGGCAGTGGAGCACTTCTTCCTTTGCACTGATACATTTAAACTAGGCAACTGGGAAATAAGTATGAGGTCAGACCCCAGCCAATGTGGAAAAGACATAGTACTCTTGAATTAGTTATAAAAACCTACCAAACTTCCAGGTCATGTGTGCTTGCTGGATCTGACAAACTCTGCATGCACTCTTTTTTTATAAAATTTCTTATGGTTTTGGTCTTTTGGAGACAGGGTCTCCCTGCAGCTCTGGCTGTCCTAGAACTGGCTATGACCAGGCTGGCCTTGAACTCACAGAGATCTGTGTGTCTCTGCCTCCCAAGTGCTAGGATTAAAGGTGTGAGACTCCATGCACAGCCCAAATAAATTTTTTAAATAACCAACTTAGATACAGTCTATAGATATTTAAGGAACCTGGATTCTTTAGGTCTTTGAATATATTAAAATAATTATAATTTTTAATTGGGCATGCCAGAAAAGATTTTAAAACATAATTTTGTGCACAAAAAGAAAAACTGAAGTGGCCACAACTTTTTAAGTTGGTTGTCACAAATACTATTTAAAGACAATTAAAATAAATAAAAAAAAGAGAAACAAAAAAGCCAGGCATGGTGGCGCACGCCTTTAATCCTAGCACTTAGGAGGCAGAGGTAGGCAGATATTTGTGAGTTCAAGGCCAGCCTAATCTACAGAGCAAGTTCCAGGACAGGTGGGGCTACAGGGGTACCCTGTCTCAAAAAGACCCCCCCCCAAAAAAGACAATTAACAGCCAACACAGTCACGTGATTTTTACACATAAAACATGGTACAAGTACATGTAATCTTCACATGAAAACGATTGTCTTATACATGCTTTTAACAGGAAATTAAAGTAAAGAAAATTTTCAGTGCTGAGAGATAAATTATAAGGAGGTTCTTTGTAATGTAGTAAAAAAGGTTTTTTTCTTAGAGCAGAGCTAGAATTCTGAAGAACCCAGAGAAGTTAAATTCTAAAGCATCTACAAAATGGAAAGTATGGGATTTGAACCCTGAACCTCACAAGAGCAAGGCTCCTTAACCACTCAACCATTCTATCAACTCTTAAAGAGGAAAGAAAAACCGGATTTATTTGTCCCAGGGCAAAGAATCACAGTGGGAGGGGTTTAGGTAAACAAAGGTGGCAAATTGACGTATGGCTGGGCAGGGAAAGAAGGGCCACCAGATGGAGGAAGGGAAGGGGGTATGGTTTAGTGCTGCAACCAAGGAAAACAGAGCACATCCACCAATGAGTGCTCCACTCCTTTTTTTCAGTTTGAGATGAACTTAGGCAAAAAAAAATAATAATAATAACAGAATGAGAGAAAGGAAAAAGACACCTCTACTTTCCCACAGAAATCTCTTAAGGCATAGGAGGAGGAGGAGGAGAGAGAGAGAGAGAGACAGAGAGAGAGAGAGAGAGAGAGAGAGAGAGAGAGAGAGAGAGAAAGGAATGGGAAGTCAGACCTCAACAAACCTCAACAAACCTGTCTGCAAGGGAACTTTACTGATCTGTTGCTATGCCAGCAGAAATTTTGTAGGTTGTTTTGAGTATAAGGTGTGGGAGAGTTTTAATTTAGATAAATTTGGTAAGAAACATCCCCTGAGGTGTCTGAGGAGCAGGTTTCGCCTGGGAGTTGCCCAGTCACCAAAGCTGAACTGAGGACCAGAGGCTAGAGAGCAAAGAGTCCTTTGCTGTATCCTGGGGTGGGATTGCCATAGTGGGGAAATCTTGGGTGAGGGCATCCTCCTAGACAAGCAAGAATCCCCAGAACAAAGACGGTCTTTGTTCAAATGTGGGCTTACTGTGGTGTGGCTGAGATTCTTGGCAGAGAGTATAGGAATGTGGACCCTGAAAGGCACCTGGTGCCTTTTCAGCTATAGCCAAAAGGGAAAGGCAACTTACTGTCAGCTAAAACCCAAGGGCATTGCACAATGGGAGGAGTGGAGTGGATCCCAGCACCAGAGGGGCTGGGGGACCCAACTCTCTTGCCCTGGGGCCAAGGTAGGGGCTTTTTAAATGGGAAGGGAGGTGAAACGGTGATCTGTTGGCAAGGTACAGAGATATGGCTGTATCTGGTAGTTATAGGGCCCTATAGATGGGTCTTAGGTCCTGTGGTCCCTTTGGAATCCAGAACTAGGGGTCAATTTTTGTCCAATGTCTTGTGTGGGCTTTGGCAAGTGTGGGCCCCTGATTGGAAATGGAGGACAGGAACCTCCCTCTCCACAACATCTTTTCCCTTTATCCTAAACCTCTGGCCCAACACCACATCCCCACCAAGCTACAGAGGGCTTCTCATGCAGAGGAGAAGGTCCCTCTGTCCCTCTTCTTGTATGCTTTAATAAAAGTATACATTCTTCACCCATCGTAGGTCTGGCTTTGGTTCTTTTTCTTAACTTTAAACTCCTTCCTTTCTCTCCCCAAAAATTTAACATTAAGTTCTGATTTTCCTGGGTCCTTTAAAGTATATTTCTCATTTGTATATTGGCTTTTCAAATATGTCATCATAAAATGTTGCATGCTTTCTTAACTTTTTTGTGAAACTTTGCATATATCAAATTATAAATAAGACATAAATATGCCTGTAAAAATAGCCACATAGAGTCTTCAATCACCTTTCAAAAGAAGGCTTTCTTTTCAATTTCAGGTCTACCTAGAATACATGGAAAAAAATCTGTTTCCTTGAAACTAACTTTGGAAAGACAGTCAATTTATCCTTGTTTCTAATGGCACAGTTAGAATTAATCCACTGTTTCATATGAAAATGGGCTTCTGATAGCTGAGACACATTCACTGCATACCTTGCTCCTTTTCAAATTATTCTTCTTTTGCTCTGACCTTTGAATTTTATAAAAAAATTAGAATAATTTTATTAATTTTCTTTTATTTATTTTTTATGTGTATGAATGTACTGTTTGCATGTAGGTTTGTGCACCTGTGTAGTGCAATGCTGCGGAGGTCAGAAGAGGGTGTCAGATTCCCCTGGAATTGGATTAAAGACGGTTCTCAGCCGCCATGTGGGTGCTGGGGATCGAACCCAGGTCCTCTGCAAGAGCAGTCAGTACTCTTAACTGCTAGGCCATCTCTCCAGCCCCAATTTTATTAATTTTCAAAGGCATTAAAAACAGAATTTTTATTGGATTGTGTTGAATCCATCAACTATGGGAAAATGTGCATTTTTAAACCCTGGAGACTTCCCATCCATTAGTATGTAGTCTGTCTATTTATTTTTCCTTATTTTTATTCTCAGTAACATTTTATGACTTTTTTACTCAAAGACAATGTATACATTGTATTGGTTTTCCACATAATTGCACGTTTTGAGACACTTTTAATTTTGTTGGTTATATTTGTTGAAGTTTAATTTTAAATCCAAAAATTTCATTCTTCTTGTGTACACTGCTCATGATTTTTTATAGTCTTTTTACAAATACTACCCCTATAATTTTTCCAGAAACTATATATTTTGGAAGGCTACATTCATATTTGGTGGTGGTGTCCTTGTCAGCAGAAGAGGGTTCAGTGACAGACGGCTCCAATCCACAGTCCTATGACCCCCATCAACACCACACAAAGACCATGCAGAGAAAGCAAAAGTAACACTGCAAGGTGGATTTTACTTCTGCAAAAGAATGCATGTTTAATCCCAGCACTTGGGACTTTAATTTTGTTTGATTTGGCCTTTCTCTATGCCTAAATGAGACCTTACATTTAGATTCTTTTATTTACCTTTGGACTAAGCAGGCTTGGGAGCATAAGATAAGCAAGTATCTTTGCATAAGTAAGCCTTTTGTTAAGACTACTTCAACAGCAAAGGGGCTGGTACCTCAGAGCCTTCCACCAGTCAGGCTGGTTTTGTAAACCTTCTGCTTGCGAGTAACTAGCTGAGAATGCTTTAGTGAGACCAGTTTTGAGCCATTTGGTAATTTCAAGGGGTTTTATGACCCTATGGCTTTCTTAGTGAAGCTTATGGCTCCACTGCTGTGGATACGGGTCCTATCACTTATGAACTGAGCAATAGCCATTAACCTGGTGGCATACAATTTTAATCCAAGCACTCTGGAATGAGGCATAGGCAGGCACATCTCCATGAGCTTCAGGCTAAACTGGTTTGCTACTTCCAGGATCTGCAGAGGTGCACAGTGAGACCCTTGAATAATAATAATAATAACAACAACAACAATAATAATAATGACAAAGCAATAATAAAGGAACTTTTCTAAAGAAGTACAAGAAAACAAAATTTATGAGCCCATAAAACAGTACATCTCAGACTCATAGAATCAAAAGAACATAGGATAAGAAAGGGGAATCATTTTCAAATTATAGCATGCAGTAAAATAATTTTGATAGTATTTTAAATATGACAATGGGCAGATTTTAAATTAAGTAAATGACAAAAAAGATCAAGTCAACCTTGCTCAAAAATCATATGGAAAATTGTCAAAATATATTAATTAAAAAAGCAAATTTAACAATGCATAAATCAAGGGAAATTTAACAATACATAAATCAAGGGAAAACTATCTATTTATATTTTTTCCAACATAATTAACAATGAATATTCTAACAATAATATTATCAGAGATGAGGGTGGCTAAATTATGCCTATATAATAGATTTAACTGGCTAAGTTTCACATGTATAGTTATTAACTTGTGATTCAAAATAAGTATAAAGTATAGGAAAATGTTACATGAAACCATAGGGATGAGAGATAGAAGGAAATACACTGTGGAAGTTTGGATCCCTTATGGCACAAAGTTAACTTCGGCGGCTCAATGTCTGGCAAAGAAGCTGCCTTTGTACCAAGGCTGGAGCTGGTCCCAGGGTGGACAGGCTGAAAGGCAGCATTTTGGAGGTGAGGCAGGGTGTGCAGCAAATTGGGTGCCCTTGATATCCAAGTGCCTAAGGTGATCAAAGAGAGGGAGGCCTTTCAGGGCAGCTTACAGGATATGCAGTGGCTTGGTGAGGGAGCAGCAGTTTAGGAAGGACCCTCTAGGCTACAGGAAGGCTGTGTACTTGAGCTGGTTGAGGTAATCAGAGCCTGATCTTAGGTGAGAGCTTGGGGTATACAAGCTGGGAGGAGACAAGATGATAAGTAGGAAGCCTTGAGATGTCCTGTTTGTTTGTGAATAACGTTGCTTATTACCATCACCTAGACAGTACAAGGCTCCCCCAAGGAACTCCTGGTTATGGGCCAATCGCTTCTGGGGATTGCCATTAAACAGTCTCAAAACTACCCCACCACCGAATCACACTTATACTGCTAGAAATGGAAAGAAATCCTTCATGAACCACCACTGCACTTTACTGAGACAGTTAACTTCTTGATTCCTTGATAAGAGAAATGCTTAAACCCTGACCTAGGGAGTAGAGGTATTCTGCATGAATGGAAAATGCCAGACTCTGAAGCCATGGGTTATTAAATGAAACTCCAAGTGGGAATAATTTTGATTTGAAGTCACATTTGTCTGCTATTGGAACAGCAGCATCTTATTTCTTCTTAATTCCATTTGCTTAGACTATTTTTCTATTGTTTTTACCTTGAATAATGTCTGTTTACTACTGTGAGGCTTGTTATTTGGAAGCATGGAATCGATGGATCTTTAGTTCTAATTTTTCAATTGGAATTTTGTGCATTTCATACAATACATCTTGATCATATTTAGATCACCTTCCCCTAATACACCCCCTTGCATAGCCCCTCCACAAAATTTTATCCATTCTGTCATATATATTAAGACCTGCTAAGTCACTTTGCTGACCCTGCTGTGGCCAGCATTCACAGCCAGAATTTCGCGAGGGTTATGCTGGGGCCATAAGGGAGGAAAGGCACTGATTGAGAAGAGCAGACATTCCTGCACAGAAACTGACCCTCGTCCATTCCAAGGTCTCTGGATACCTCTGATACCCAGAACACAAAACAGCCTGCCATCAAGCTCTGCCCTAATCCCTGATTGCCACTCACTGCAACTTTTTTTTTTCAGGTTTCTTACCTGCTGAAGAACTAGGCTTCCTCTGTGCTTCAGCTCCCATTCTATCTGTGGGATGAATATCATTGCTTTCTCTGTCACCCTCATTACCTTTTTTGAAACATCAATTTGATGTTTTGCTCAACTACCATGTTTCTACATAAATAATGGAGTAATCAGGGTCATTTGACCTTCACCTGAGTATGCAGCCACTCTTCCAAGACATCTGCATGCAGTTGTGCCCTAATCATGATCAAGGAAAAGCTAGGAAGAGGGTGCTTGACAGGATATGTGGATATCTACATCTATGCCAGACTAAAAGTTTCCAATGCAACTGCTTTCAGTCACCCATTTGCTTGTCAGTGACACTTCACCCATGCTCTGCAAATAAGCTCAGTAAACTTAGTGGTGAGCGTTAATGTAATCAAACATTGATTTGTTACTGAAACGTTAAAAAGGCGGTAAACATTAATTGCTTAGTACTCCCAGAAAGTGAATAATCAATATAGGTGGCAAATATATTTGTGAATGTTATTCTGTCTCATGGTATTAAAATAAAAGGTTAAATATTGTAAAAGGATATAGAAATGTAATAATTATGTATGAAGATTAAGATGACTGGATGTTTCCAGAATAAAAGGGATAACCAAATGACAGAGAATTTGAGCAAGTGAGGAAGATCTTAGTAGGTTTCTTAAAAACTGACTGAATAAATAAATAAGTAAATAAATAAACAAATAAATAAATGCCAAATTGAGAAATGCTTTAAATGTTTTGAGCACAGGAGGCTGTATGCCTAGCACACCAAATTGAGAGATATTAGAAAAATAAGAGAAAAACATTTTGTTTGTTTTTTACTAGGACACAATTTTTGCTAAGTTTTATTGAGAGCCAGGATGGTGACACACACCTTCAGTTCCTGTAGATGGATCACTATTTGGGATGACCAACATAATGAGTTTACATTTGTTCAGTTCTTTTGTATGGGGAAACATTTAAGAATTGTTAATTTTTTAGGTTTAGCTAATAGCCTTGGGCAAGCTTTCCAGTTACTGTGATGTTCTTTGTGGCTGGTACAAAAGATAACCTTGCCTGTTCCTTTGTACACGGAAAGCATGCAGCAAAGAGAAGGGCTGAAAATAAGTTAAAGTCTAAAAGTGAGCACTGTACCCCTGGTAACCAGGTACTGAGTTGTTAGTATGATAATTGCTGTTGCAGCCAACAAAGTATGTTTTCAATCTGCTCCTCTGGCTAGTACCACATACTCAATTACAGCCTCAGATTGGATAGATGCAGACAAGTATGGGGATTACCAGTAGCTGCTGACAAATGTCCTTTGTATTTCTCTGTATTATGCAAGCATTAATGTTGGGATTTATTTTTCCTTTTGTACAACAACAATAAGCCCCCAAATTATAAAATGTGCTTTAGGTTGCAATTAGGATCAAGCTTCCATTGTTTTGTGCTATAAATATATCATCAAATTATTTTTCTCATATTTCTTAATGTAGTTTATGATAAGTGTGAACTTTCTTCTTAGAACTGACTTTCCTATATAGCAACAATTCTGCTAAATTATGTTTTTGTTTTAATTTGATTCTAGGTATTTTTTAATTACTTCTATGATTTCTTCTTTTTTGGTTTTTTTTTTTTTTTGGCTTCTCGAGATAGGGTCTCCCTATAACCCCAGCTGTCATGGAACTCACTCTGTAGACCAGGCTGGCCTTGAACTAAAAATGATCTGCCTGCCTCTGCCTCCTGAGTGGTAGGATTAAAGGCGTGCGCCACCACCCCTGGCTTAATTACTTCTATGATTTCTTTTTTTTATTAAATGTTTGTGATTTTCTTTTTTTCCTATTACTTCTTTTTTTTCATTTTTTAACAATAAGTAATAATTTATGAGTACAAGCATCCTTCATGTAAAACCAATTTGCAAGCAGTTGTGCCCAAACCCACACAGACCAAGAGTCCCACCATCCAGCTGGGGGGGCTTGTATGTTCAATCAAGTTGATCAAATAAGTGTTCAGACTATATTGCTGTGGTTTCCATTCACCCCAATCGCAGCCCTTACATTCTACCATGCCCCCTCTTCCACAGATTGTTCCCTAGGCTTAGAAAAGGGGCAGAAGTGGATGAGAAGCAAAACAATCTACTTTTTCTGGAGCTGTTGTTTTGGACTCTGGTCAGTTCTGGCTGTTTCCTTTCATGGGCTGATAGTTTGTCCAGGAATAACCTTTCAATCCTACTAATGAAGCATAAGCAATTAGATATATAGGTTTTAAACAGTACTAATTGTTATGGTAGGTTACTTTGTTATAGACACAGATGTTTGGATGGTATGTTAATCCATGAACTCACTCTGTAGACCAGGCTGGCCTTGAAATTACAGAGATCTGCCTGCCTCTGCCGCCTGAGTGCTAGGATTAAAGACATGTGCCACCATGCCTGGTACATCTAGTGTTTTTACTATGTTATTGGGTGGAGAATTTCTTTTCTGTTTTTGTCTATTTGGTATTCTATGTGATTCTTGTATTTGTATGGGTATATTTTTCATTAATTGGGGGAATTTTCTTCTACAACCCTGTTCAAGATCTGGTCAATACCATTATCCCAAGATTCTTCTCCTTCCTCTATACCTATGACGCGTAGGTTTGGTCTTTTCATGGTGTCCTATATTTCCCAAAGATTCCATTCCTGTTTGTTTGTTTTTGTTTTTTTCATACTCTTTGCTTGAGCAGTTCAGTTCTTCCAGTTTGTCTTCCAGTACTGATATTCTATTTTCTACTTCATTTGTTGTGTTACTGAGGATTTCTCCTGCTCTTTCCAGATGGCTTATTGAGTGTTCCACTTCCTTTTTTCATTTCAGCCTGAGTTTTCTTCAGTATTTCTATCTCTTTTGTGATGTCAGTCAGAAGTTTGTCCCTATCTTCTTTTAGACTATATCTTCTAGTTCTTTGATTCGTTTGTTTGTGTGTTCTTTAAATTCTTTGAATTCTTTGGTCATGTTTATGAGAGTTCTTTTAAGTTCTGTGTACTGGGTTACATCTTGGGGGGATCTTCATTGTAGAAATCTTCTACAGGACTGGTAGTATTTAGCAGAGACATATTATTTGGGTTTTTCATTTTATTGTCTTTTTGTTGTTGTGATTTTTAGCATGTGAATTTCTTTTGTTGTTTGTGATTCTGCTATGAAACTCAGGTGTTTCTTTGTTTAATTGAAGACTGACTTTGCTTGTATTCTTCAGATACCTTGGTTGTCTTCTTAGTTATGAAGGCTGGTTGGTCTAGCCTTCTGGTTTTCACTTCTGATTTTGTACTGGAGGGACCAGATAGTTCTTACCTAGATAGGCAGGAGCTCCTTCAGAGGCCCAAGACAGGTGTCAATTGGGCAAGCTTGAGCCCACTGGACCACGCACCCAGCTCTCTAGGACTGGTTAGAAACTTCTGAATCTGGGTCCAGGGGCAGGGAAACGTAGTTTGGAGCTAAGAGAGGTGCCTCAGTTGTTCCTGAGCTAGTGCATAAGATGCCTGTAATGTGGCTACCTCAGCGCAGTTGGGGACTTTCACCACAGAGCAGATCAGAGGTCAGCCTCATGCACTCATTAGCAGAGTGGAACCCACAAAACCACCACATCACAGGGTCCCCCCCTCCTGGCTCTCCAGGGGCTGGTTGCAAATGTCTGAATCTGGTTCCAGGGTCAGAGAAACAGAGCCTGGAGCTAAGGACAGGGCACCAGCTGCTCCTGAGCTAGGAGGTAGGAAGTCTCATCATCTAGCAGAAGTCAGCCTTATGCACTCACTGGGAGAGTTAAACCCACAGAACCACAGAACCAAGTGGGGTCTGCCTACAGGCTCTCTAGGGCTGGTTACAAATGTGTGAATCTGGGTCCAAGGGCAGGAAAGCCTTGAAATAATCTTTTAATATTACATAATGACCATTTTTTTATTATTATTGATTTAAACTCCATTTTACTTGTTACTAGTATGGCTACTTATGCTTTTGAATTAATTTGCATTTAGATAGGTTATTTTATTCCTTTCCTTTCAGTCTACATAGATTCATAGAATTGAAGTCAGTTTCTCCTAAGTGACATATAGTTGGGTTTTGTTTTGTACTCCATTCTGTTACTCTAAGACTTTTAAATGTCTAATTTAATTCATTTACATTCAAGTGAATAATTGTTAAGTAAAAACTTTTTTTTTTTTTTTTTAAATTTTTATTGATGGTTTGTGCATTTTATACATCATTTTCCAATTCAGATCAGGCATATTTCCCTTTCCCTTCCCCCCCACCCCCACCCCATCCCAGATCATGTATTCTGCCATAACTGTCCTGCATCTTTCAGGTTTATTTTTTTTCATTTTTTAGCTATAAGTGATAATCCATGAGTATAAGCATCCTTCGTGCAAAACCAATCTATAGACTGTTGTGCCCAAACCCCCACAGTCCCACCATTCAGTGGAGGTTGACAGGTTGTTTGTTCAATCAATTTGATCAAATGAGTGTCCAGACTACATCGCTGTAGTTTCACCGTTCACCCCAATCGCAGCCTTTACATTCTACCACGCCCCCTCTTCCGCAGATTGTTCCCTAGGCTTAGAAAAGGGGCACAGGTGGATGAGAAGTAAAACTGTCCTCTCTCTCTGGAGCTGTTGACTTGGATTCTGGTCAATTCTGGCTGTTTCCTTTCATGGGCTGACAGTTTGTTCAGGAGTAACCTTTCGATCCTACTAATGAAGCACAAGCAATTAGATATATAGGTATTTAAGCAGCACTAATAGTTATGGTAGGTTACTTTGGCATAGACACATATGTTTGGATGATATGTTAATTCATGAATTACATTTTTACCCCCTGATAAATATAACAGGGTCTTACTGTGGCTTATGACATCTCCTAACCTGTAGAGGATGTAGGCTTGTGGCATCAGCCATGGGTTATTCCTCCAAGGAGAGAGCCAACAGCCAATTAGATTTGGGATATACAGGCACATGGCTGCCTCTGCTGCACAGTATTTCCAGGCAGGTGAAGTGTAGCTGGTGCTGATGGTGGAGTCTTGCTTGACTCAGGGAGACCCGTATTTGCTTTATTGGTTTAGTGGCCTTTGGGAACACTCTCTGGCATTCCAGAGGCCATCTGTACCCTTGCATGTGCGGTCTCAATACATCCCTCCCATGTTAACGTCAGGTCTTCGGCAGCAGGGTCTTATCGCCTCTCCTCCTGCAGGTATCCCAACTTAGGGGCAAGGAGCCCTTACCTTTTGTGGGGCCTTGGATCCCCTGGCCAACATCCCCCTGGTAGAACAATCCATTGCTGATGTCAGAGCTCCTGCATTAATATACTTTGCCTAAGTGCATAGCCCAAGGACTTTAGTATTATATTTGGTTCTGAACAGAGTATAATCCTTTTCACAGTTCTTATGTCTATTAGTCAATTAAAGAAGGCATTTTTACCGGTTTTATAAGAGATTACCTCTATAATAGTTGTCTCCAATTTACAGTTGGAAAATGACATCATCATCGTCATATTTCTCCTTGTTCTATGGGGGGGGAGGCAAGAAAGTCATATCAAAACCTTTGTTGCACCTAGAAGGTATAAGTTTCATTAGGACTCATTATAGATAGTTGTTACATGTAGGATCCACAGAAGGGTTCGATGTTTATGGCAATCTGAGGCTTTTCTTCCTTTCAGTGTTCAGACGGGTCAACCTTTCAGTTGCCACTTTTTGGTACATCCTACTCAATGCAAAGCTGTATCTTTTCTTTCTCAGCCGTTAAGTTGGTGACATTTTGTCCTGTTGGAACAAACAAATCTCTTCCCATAGTTAGTTTTAAGATTTGAATTGCAAGGTTCTTGACTAGAAGGTTTCATGTCTGTCTGTACCGCCCCCCCCCTTTTTTTTTTAACCCATGAGTCTCCAGAAGACAGTTGTATTATACATAACTATAGGGTGGAATCAAGGCACAGATTTCATCAAATTCACCCATGCTGTTTTGGGTGACTATATATGATTAACTTGGGAAGCAGTTAAGTAAAAACTTTTATACTCATTATGTAACCTACTTTCTAGCATTGTTGTAAAGGCTCTCAAATTAATTTCTTTCTCCAATTTTATTCTAGCAGTATATTTGATGACTTTCTTACACTTTTTCTTTATCCATTATAGATTTTTTGCTCTGTGGTTATCAGGACGGTTACAATAAAATAAAATTAAAAATTGCAAGCTATTTTGAAATGATAGCAACTTAACACAATCTTAAGTATAAGAGCAAAAATAAACAAATGAACTTAATAACAAGATAAAATATACTTACAAGAAAATAACCAAGGTTGGGGGAGATAGCTCAGTCAGTAAAGGGTTTGCCTTGCAAGCAGAAGGACCTGCGTTTGAGCCCCATAACCCACATAAAAATGCCAGGCATGCCAGGTGTGGTGGTGGTACATGCCTTTAATTTCATCGTTCTGGATACAGAGGCAGAGAGATTTCTGAGATCAGGGACAGCCTAATATATGTAGTCAATTCCAGGCCTATGGGGCTACATGGAGATCTTGTCTCAAAAAGACAAAAAAAAAAATGCTAGGTTATGGCACATGCCTTTTTAAATTTATTTTTATTTATTTATTTTATGTGTATTAGTGTACTGTCTGCATGCAAGTTGGTGCACCCATGTCGTGTAATGCAGAGGAGGTCAGAGGAGGACGTAAGATTCCCTTAGAACTGGAGCTAAAGACAATTCCTTACCTCCATGTGGGTGCTGGGAATCGAACCCGGGTCCTCCGCCAGAGCAGTCAGAGCTCTTACCTACTGAGCCATCTCTCCAGCCCTGGTATATGCCTTTGATCTCAATGCTCTGGAATTAGTGACAGAAGGATCCCCGGGGTTCACTGACCAGCCAGCCTAAACTTTAGGTCAATAAGAGACCCTGCTTCTGAAGAGGTAGACAATAGTCCTGAGAATGGCACCTGAGGTTGTTCTCTTTCCTCCATGTGTACCACACATGTACACACTCACACATGTGGATACTCACACACGTGCACTATAAAAAAACGAAAATCAGCAGCTTTTTCCCATTTCTCCCTACAATTTAAATATTTGGTAACCCATTGCATGTGCTGCTATATTGTGTTACTTAGTGTATTGATGGAGTTGTTTTTATTGCTATATTGTTAGTCCTTATAATAAGCATGTAGATGGTTTATGCACTATGCATGCATTATTATAGCGTAATGGTTTTTAAAATATTTTTATTGAAGCTTTGTGTATTACATACATCATTTCTCATTCCAATTTAGAGTCATTTCCCTTTCCATGTGCCCTCACCCCACCCGAGTTCATGCATTCTGCCATACATATCTCATATATTTTCCTGAGTCTTTTTTAAAATTTGATTTATTTTTTTTATATGTATGAGTGTACTGTCTGCATGTAGGTTGGTGCACTCGTGTCATGCAGTGCTGCAGAGGTCAGAAGAGGGTGTCAGATTCCCCTGAAACTGGAGTTAAAGATGGTTCTTAGCCACCATGTGGGTGATAGGAATCGAACCCAGGTCCTCTGCAAGAGCAGTCGGTGCTCTTAACTGCCGAGCCATCTCTCCAGCCCTCCTGAGTCTTTTTAAAGTTTTTCAAAGCAGAGGATTATTGTTTTTGGAGAACTTTACTGGTTCAGTCAGTTTTTTGTCCCAGTTCTTTTGTTGTTCCCTCCAGTTTGTATTGCTTCAACATATATATATGTATATACATACATATATATACATATATATACATATATACATATATATGTATATATATGTATATATATATGTCACACTTATACTATCATTATGTCATCTGAAAATAAACTGTATGTTATTTCCAAATCATGTTTCAGGATTCACATTTTTCCATTTTAATCTTATATTACTCTAAAATATGCATACATGCCCTCCACCCATATACAAAAATTACAAAGTCTGAAAATAAGTGATATGTTAATTCTAGAGCCTGTTAAGGGATTCACATTATAAGAGCACAGCTGCTTTCAGATAAAGAGAATATAACATTAACGTTGTTCAGTTTGCCTTATAACTAAGATATGATTCTTTGTTATTTTTTTTTCTGGGACTATGTTACTTCACTTAGCATAATATCTTCTAGTTCCATCCATTTACCTGCAAGTTTCATGATGTCATCTTTCTTTACCACTGCATAGAATTCCATTGTGTAGATGTACCACATTTTCTTTATCTATTGGTCTATTGAGGGGCACTTGGGTTGGTTTTTATCATGAAAATTACTATAGTAAGAAAGCTTCCTATGTTTTCTTCTCATGCATTTATACATTTCACATTCAATTTGAAGATCTTCATTTCTGTTTTCTATTAGAAAAGGCCTAGGGGAGATGCATTCACCCAACATTTGTGTTCCTTAATATGTCATTATAAACTCCTCTATTTCCAAGTGATAGTTTTGCTAAGTACACATTCTCAGTTCACAGTTGGTTTTCCTTTACTACTGCAAATTTATGTATCTTCTTTGCTTATATGGATTCTGAGGTGTGTTGAGGAATCATTTCTCAGAATTAGTACACCCCCATGTATTATTTGTAGTTTCCTTGCAGTCTTGAGAATCATTATTTTTCCCTTGTGAGAGCTTAATTATAAGATGAGCTAGAGGATACTTGGCAGGATTAAATTTAACTCAACTTCGAATTTCCTATATCTTATTTGTATTTTTATCTTTGTTTGGGAAGTCTGATGTAATTTTTTCTTGCAATAGCTTTCCACATCTTCTGCTACCTCAATGACACACATATTTGTTATTTTCATATCACTCCCAAAGTTGCTTTAAGATTTTTTATCCTATTCATTCATTTCCCTTTCAGCTATGTATTTTTTTTTTTGTCTTTTCCAGACAGGTTCTCCATGTAGCACTAGCTGTCCTGGAACTCACTCTGTAGACCAGGCTGGCCTTGAACTCATAGAGATCTGCCTGCCTCTGCCTCCCAAGTGCTAGGATTAAAGGCATGTGCCCCCACACACAGCTTCAGCTAGGTTTTTATATAATCCATCCTTGGCCTCACTAGTTCTTTGTTTCTGTTTAATTGTTCCTACTATTCATATCACATTTTAAATTTTGTTTCATATATTTTAAGCTCAAGAGTTTCAATATTTATTTACTTGAATGCCCTTTTAAGTTTCTGAGTTATATTATGAAAACATTAATCTGTTTCAAATTCAAACTCAATAGATTCCTTTAAAACAACTCTTCTAAATGTTGTTTATTAGTGGTCTCTTCTACTGAGAACTCTCTGAACAGTTTCTGGAACCTTAATTTGAATATTTGGGTAATGATAATTTCCTCAAAACTCTTGACGTTTGTGGGTGTGCAACATCATGTAGGCATCAAAGGGCACCTTAGTTATCTCTGTCTTTCTAGTAGAGCTTTGGTTATTTCTCTCTCTTGTAGCAGAAATTTGGAGAACTGCTTGTCTGATACTGTAATCATTTCTATTATTTCAACACTAGGTGGCATGAAGGTCTCATTTTCCTGATATGTTTTCCCTGGTTATAGTACTAGATACAGGGCAATCCAAGTCCAGCTTTGTTTCAAATATTCTATTCAAACAACAAAAAGGAGTGAATTTCTCCCTGTATGCAGAGGAGTCCTGAATGCCAAAATCAAAATTCATACTTAGACACTGTATCAGTTATAAATTTATACTTAGACACTGTAGGCTCTGCTCAGCTCTGGGTAGATCTCCAGCTTGAATATTCTGTATTACACCTGTGTTTGTCAAAGGCTCCTAGCTATGTCACATCCTAAATCCACAGCTCACTAATGCCAGCAAAATATTGAGCTAGATCCATGGATAAGCTGCTGTGTGTTGCCTTTTGCTGAGATTGCCTTTGCTTGACCAAGACTGCTTCAACAAGAAGACACAGATGGTGCTAGGTAAAGGGAAGTCCAATGGACTGTGGGCATGTATATTCCCAGAGTGCTGGAAACATGGTAAGATCAAAGTGTCAGAGTATTTATTTATCCACCAACACGCCTAGAGATCATGGCACTGAGAATTTCCCCAGTGGTAGGTTTCAGTTGCTCATCACTAAGTTCCAAGGAAAATAGTTGTCTTTATACCATATCCTGCCACCAGCTACGGGGGCCTTTCACCATGTTATACAGTTTGAAGTTGGGGTGATTTTCTTGAAAGTAGGTACGTGGTCACATTGGCTAATGCTAAGCTAGGTCATGTCCAAGTGTTACAGATGGAAAAACTTTAATCACATTGTGCAGCTTCCAGTGATAATGCAGCTTAAAACCTGAGTCTACTGCACTGAGCCATAGTTCTCTGCCAGATTCTAGTATGGGTCAAGAGTCCCATCTCTGAGCACTATACTACTGATAACCGCAGGGTTATCTGAAGCTGGTACATGAATTGTACAGATACTACCTTGGGCAGAAGGACTGCTGCTATAATGACACCTGTGTCTAACTGCTATAGGGATTTACACTTGGGGAGAATAGCAAATGTCCCCAGGGTCACTCCAAGGTTAGATATGATGGAATTTAGCCTCAGATTTGTAACACGAGCACTCAGATCTCTACCTAATACCAAACAAGAGTTAATTTTTTTCTTCCCATTCACCAGAATTTTTATAACAGCCATTCTAATTAGAACAAGATGCTGTGTAATTATATTTTTGATTTACATTTCCCCAATGTCTAACGATGTTAAACATTTTTCACATAAAAGTTAGTCAAAAAAATGTCTACTTTTGTTAAGAGTCTAGCACCACATTTTGCCTTAGAGATATGGTCAAATTTCTTTAAATGCTTCTTCTATTTTGTTTTTATGTGTATTATTATTTTATAGCCTTGGCTGACCTAAATCTTGTGATCCTCCTGCCTCAGCTTTCCAAGTGCTGGGGTTATGAGCTTGTACAACCATGCCTGGCTTGAAAGTCCTGATGCTAGTTTTTTGAAAGATTGTGTGTTTTTTTTTTCTTTTTTTAAAATTATATATATTTTGAAGGATTATGTGTTTTTTTCTTTTTTTTAAATTATATATATTTTTTGTACGACATTATGTTACTAATCATATCTAGACCCATGTCCCCCACCCTACCCCCACCCGACCAGAGCTCATGCATTCTGCCAAACATGCTTTTCATCTCTTTCTCAGTCTTTCTCAAAATTCTCCATATGGAAGTTGACTGTTTTGAGCAGAAGTTCACCATTTCTGTCAGTTCTTTGGTGCAGTCCTTTCTGTTGTTGTTGTTTCCAATATGCATCACTCCCAACTACTTGGACAAAAGCTCAAGAGGCCATGCACGAGAAATACTTACAACTAGGTAATTGGCACGAGTATCCACAGACGAGTGATACCATTGGTCCTTTGTTTTTCTGGGACTGCGTTACTTCACTTAACATAATATCTTCTAGTTCCATCCATTTGCCTGCAAAACTCATGATGTCATCTTTCTTTACCGCTGCATAGAACTCCATTGTGTACATGTACCACATTTTCTCTATCCACTCGTCAGCTGAGGGGCATTGTGTTAGTTCCAGCTCCTTGCTATTGTGAAGAGAGCTGCAATAAACATGGCTGTGCATGTATCTCTGTGGTAAGATGAGTCTTGGGGGTACACGTCCAGGAGAGGTATGGCTGAGTTAGGTGGCAAGTTCATTCCAAGTCTTCCAAGGGTTCTCCACACTGCTTTCCATAGTGGCTGTATGAGTTTACATTTCCACCAGCAGTGGATGAGTGTACATCTTTCCCCACAACCTCTCCAGCACTTGATATCATTTGTATTCTTGATCCTAGCCAGTTAGCCAGTCTTATTGGAGTAAGATGATATCTTAGAGTGGTTTTGATTTGCATTTCCTTAATGATTAATGATGTTGAACATTTCTTAAGATGTTTCTCAGCCATCTCTAATTCCTCACTTGTGAAGTCTCTGTTCAGCTATTTGCTCCATCTATTGAGTGGGTCATTTGTTTTCTTTCTTCTTTGTTTATATATTCTGGAAATCAATGCTTTGTCAGATGTTTCTGCAGTGAAGGTTTCCTCCCACTCTGTGGAATTTCTCTTCACTTCCTTGATTGCTTCTTTTGATGTACAGAAGCTTTTGAGTTTAATGAGGTTAAATTTGTCAATCGTTGACCTTAATTCTTGTGCAGTTGCTATCTGATTTAGGAAGTCTTTTCCCACACCTTTGTCTTGTAGTCTGCTGCAAATTTTTTTCTTCTATCGCCTTCAGAGTTTGGAGTTTCACGTTGAGGTATTTAATCCATCTGGAGTTGACTTTTGTACAGGGCAAGAGGTAGGGGTTTAATTCCATTCTTCTGCAAGTGGTGATCCAGTTTTGCCAACACCACTTGCTGAATATGCTGTCTTTTCTCCATTGTGTCTTCTTGGCCCCCTTGTCAAATATGAGATGGCTGAAATTGTATGTGCTCAGGTTTGGATCTTCAGTTTTGTTCCATTGGTCAACAGGTCTGTTTTTGTGCCAGTACCAGGCTGTTTTTATGACTATAGCCCTGTAGTATAGTTTAAAATCTGGTATAGAGATCCCTCCTGTGTAGCTCTTTTCACTCAGGATTGATTTGGCTATTCGGGGTCTTTTGTTTCTCCAAATGAATTTAAGAACTTTTGTTTCCAAGCCTGTGAAGAAACTCTTGGGGATTTTGATTGGGATTGCATTAAATCTATACAAGAGTTTTGGTAAAATGGACATTTTTACAATGTTAATTTTCCCAATCCATGAGCATGGGAGGTTTTTCCATCTTCTGAGGTCTTCTTCAATTTCTTTCTTTAAGGGTTTAAAATTTTTGTTGTANTAGGTTACTTTTGTATCCTGCCACTTTGCTGAAGCTGTTAATCATTTCTAGGAGTTTTCTGGTGGAGTTCGTAGCATTCCTTAATTAAACAATCATATCATCATCAAATAGGGATAGCTTGACTTCCTCTTTTCCAATTAGTACTCCTTTAATTTCCTTTTATTGCCTTATTGCTCTAGCAAGTGTTTCAAGCACTATATTGAAGAGGAGTGGTGACAGGGGGCAGCCTTGACAAGTTGCTACCTTTAAAGGGAATGCTTCTGTCATTTCACCATTTAGGATGATATTGGCTGTAGGTTTCCTGTATATGGCTTTGATTACATTGAGGAATGATCCCTCCAATCCAATTCCTTCTAGGACTTTAAGCATGAAGGGATGCTGCATTTTGTCAAAGGCTTTTTCTGCATCAACTGAGAATATGCTGTGGTTTTTGTCTTTCAGTACATTTATATGTATGATGATATTTATTGATTTTCGAATGTTGAACCATCCCTGCATCTCTGGTATGAATCCAACTTGGTCATGATGGATCATCTTTTTGATGTGGGTCTGTATGCAATTTGCCAGTATCCTGTTTAGAATTTTGGCATCTGTGTTCATTAGGGAGATGGATCTATAGTTTTCCTTCTTGGTTGTATCTTTGCCTGGTTTTGGTAATAGAGTGATGCTGGCTTCATAGAAGGAATTTGGGAGGATTCCCTGTTTGTATCCTTCTAAACAATTTGAGCAATAATGTTTCTAACCCTTTTTGAAATGTTTTATAGAATTCTGCCGTGAAACTGTCTGGGCCTGGGCTTTTTTAGTTGGGAGGTTTCTTATTACATCTTCAATTTCTTCATATATTATGGGTCTGTTTATGCTGTTGATCTCTACTTGGTTGAGCTTTGGTGATTCCCAGGATTTCAGATATTCATCCATTTCTTCTAGGTTTTCAAACATGGTAGAGGATAGGTTTTTGAAATATTCCCGTGTGATTTTCTGGATCTTTTCATTGTCTGTTGTGATATTTCCCTTTTCCTCACAGATTGCATTGATTGGGAGTTGTTCCTTCTCTCTTTTGGTTAACTAGGCTAGAGGTCTGTCTATCTTGTTTATTCTTTCAAAGAACCAACTGTTGGATTCATTGATTTTTTGCATCCTTTTCTTTGTTTCTATTTCATTGGTTTCTGCTCTGATTTTTGTTATTTCTTCCTGTCTGTTGTGTTTAGGGTTCATCTGTTGTTGCCTCTCAAGTCCTTTTTGCTGCAGTGTTAGATCGTTCACTTGTGCTCCTTCTGTTTTTCTAATGTAGGCACCCAGGGCTATAAACTTACCTCTTAGGACTCCTTTTAACATAGGTTTTGTTGTGTTGTATTATCATTGTCATTAGGTTCCAGGAATGCTTTTATTTCTTTCTTTATCTCTTCCTTGACCCATTCATTATTCAAGCGTGTGTTGTTTAGTCTCCATATGTCCTTGTATATAGTAGGGCATATTCTGGTGTTGATATTGAGCTTTATTGCACTGTGGTCTGATAGAATGCATGAGCTTATTTCAATCTTTTTGTATTTGTGGAGGTTTCATCTGTGTCCCAGTATGTGGTCGATTTTGGAGAATGTTCCCTGGGGTGCTGAGTAGAAAGTGTATTCTCTGGTATTAGGTGGAATATTCAGTAGATGTCTGTGAGGTCATTTTGTGTATCATATCATTCAGTTCAGATGTCTCTCTGTTTATTCTTTGTCCGGTTGACCTGTCCAAAGGGCTCAGTGGAGTATTGTAGTCCCCTACTATGAGTGTATTGGGGTTAACCTGTGCCTTGTGGTCCTGGAGAATTGTCTTTATAAAGTTTAATGAACCAGAGTTTGGTGCATATATATTCATAATTGTGAAATCTTCTTGGTGATTTTTTCCTTTAATAAAAATGTAATGGCCTTCTTTGTCTCTTCTGATTTCATTTACTTTTTGTATTTGTGGAGGTTTCTTCTGTGTCCCAGTATGTGGCCAGTTTTGGAGAATATTTCATGGGGTGCTGAGTAGAAAGTGTATTCTCTCGTATTAGGTGGAATATTCAGTAGATGTCTGTGAGGTCCATTTGGTGTATCATATCATTCAGTTCAGATGTCTCTCTGTTTATTCTTTGTCCTGTTGACCTGTCCAATTGGCTCAGTGGGGTATTGAAGTCCCCTCCTATGAGTGTATTGGGGTTAATCTGTGCCTTGTGGTCCTGGAGAATTGTCTTTATAAAGTTTCATGCACCAGAGTTTGGTGCATATATATTCATGATTGTGAAATCTTCTTGGTGAATTTTTCCTTTGATAAAAATGCAATGGCCTTCTTTGTCTCTTCTGATTTCATTTACTTTGAAGTCTATTTTTTCTGATATTAAAATAGCAACACCTGCTTTCTTTTTGGTACCATTTGCTTGGAATATTTTTTTCCATCCTTTCACTTTAAGGTGGTGCCTGTCCTTGAAGGTAAGATGGGTTTCTTGTAGACAGCATATCGATGGGTTCTGTTTCCTAATCCAATCTCCCAGTCTATGTCTTTTAATTGGGAAATGTAGTCCATTAATATTTAAGGTTATGACTGATAGGTTTGTATTGCTTCCTTTTGCCTTATTATCCATTTGTGTTTTTGGTTTAGGTTTCTGCTTCTGCAGTTATGCTTTTATTGATTTCTCTTTCTAGGTGCATGGGGATGGTTGTTCCTTTCTTCTGTCTTTTGAATTGCTTCAAGTATTCTCTGAAGGGTTGGTTTCCCAGACATGCATTCTTTCATCTTGTTTATGCCATGGAAGGTTTTTCTCTCTCCTTCAACTATAATCAACATTTTTGCTGGGTATAGTAACCTGGGTTGTTATCTATTGTCCTTTAACACTGTGAATGCTTTGCTCCACGTTCTTCTTGCTTTCATAGTTTGCACAGAGAAGTCAGTTGTAATTCTGATAGGTTTCTCCTTATAGGTCACTTGTTGTTTTTCTCTTGTGGCTTTAATGATTTTTTCTTTGTTTTGGGTGTCTAGCATTTTAACTATAATGTTCTGTGGAGAGTTCCTTTTCTGATCTTGTCTGTTTGGAGTTCTATGTGCTTCTTGTATTTGTATTGGTTTGTCTTTTTTTAGTTTGGGGAAATTTTCATCTATTATTCTGTTGAAGATATGATCAATACCATTCTCTTGGGATTCTTCTCCTTCCTCTATTCCTATGATGCAGAGGTTTGATCTTTTCATAGTGTCCCACAGTTCCTGGTTGTTCCACTTTTGTGTATTTTTAAATTTTTCATAATCTTTCCTTGAGGTTTTTAGTTGTTCTGTGTTATCTTCCAGGTCTGATATTCTTTGTTCTGCTTCCTCCATTCTGCTTCTGAGGCTTTTTCCATTCCTTTCCTTTTGACTGGATGAGTGTTTGATTTCCTTTTTTATTTTGTCTTCTGATTTCTTTAGTATTTCCCCTTCCTTTTGGAGCTTCTCAATCTCTTCCTGTATGTAGCTCTTTGCTTTGCTGGTTGGTTTCCTTATCTTTTTCAACATGTGATCTTTTCAGTGTTTCCACTTCCTTCAGGAGTTTGTCATTCTCTCTCTAGGTCCTTCTTGAATCCTTCAATCTCTTTTCTTAATTCTTTGATTTGCTCTTTATAGTCTTGTACTTCTTTAAGTATGTCCACAATTGAACTTCTAATATCTGTTTCCTGGGCCATCCCCAGGGGGATCCCACTGTAGGAATCTTCCACAGGGTTGGTAGAGCTTGGTGTGGGATTATCCTGCACCTTTCCCATGTTGTCTCTTCTTCGTGTCCCTGGCATATGGGCTTCTCCTTGCCTGTATTCCAATGTGAATCCCAAATGCCTCTTCACTGTGTTGAAGACTTGCTTTGCTTGCCTCCTTCAGATGCCTTCATTGTTTGATTGATTTGTTTTTCCCCTTTACTCCTTGCTTATGAAGTGTTGACTTCTCTAAGGTCTAGGCTTTCTACTGGAAGTCCAACTTCCCTTTCTGTTCTGAAGGTTCTCCAAAGAATCCACTTGCACACTCCTTCCTGTGCCTCAGGCAGTCTTGGGAGATCCCCGATCTCAAGATTATGTATTTATTCCAGTCTCCATGATCTCATCTTTTATGTGCTTGTCTTGTTGGAAATTGGGAGCAGGCTGTTTTTTCTAGTCATTTCCAGTATTTTACCATTGAATAATTCTTAATTCTAAGTTTTATGAGATTCTGATATTAGTGTGTTATCACTCTTCTAGCATTATCGTGTGTTCTAGACCCTGTTTGCATCCTAACTCCATATATAGCATGTATAGAATGGACAGGGGAATGACCTAGAATCAGTGTTCCATTCCAAGCCTCCCCTGGATGTGGCTGCTCCCAAATGCCTCATCTGCATTCACCAGCCTTCGGCCACTAACTCTGGGATTCTGACCATCTTTCACAGTATCATAGTGCATAGTTTAGGCCAAAAGTCTCTGTCCATCAATACCATAAAGCTTTGTCACATTTGAGTACACGATCCACCAATATCAGAATATCACTAATGGCTGGCCAAGGCTCACACCACTGTGGGGTGTTTACTTCTGAGGTACACTCGCCCCAAACTTTCTCTTATTGCCCCCAACTCAGTTTAATTTAATCTATTATAATAAGGCCTATAGGGCTGGAGAGATGGCCTAGCAGTTAAGAGTGCCGACCACTCTTGTAGAGGACCCAGGTTCAATCCCCAGTACCCACATGGCAGCCGAGAACCGTCTGAAACTCCAATTCCAGGAGAACTCCAGTTCCAGGGGAATCTGAGACCCTCTTCTGACCTCCGCGGCATTGCATGACACGGGTGCACAAACTTGCATGCAGAAAGTACATTCATACACGTACAGAAATAAAAAAAAATAAGGCCTATAAAGTATAATTTGTGTCCCCAAATGTCCTTCAGTGTGGGTCCACCACTAGAGTCTAGTTAATCTACCAAAAGTCCTATTCTTCAAAGAGACTATCTCTACCCTTCCTGGGGTGGATACAGTTATTGATATAGTTCCCTCAGGTTGGGTTAGAGCTTCTTACCCTCTTCTTCCTGTCTATGTTAGGATATATTTTTCTGGTGTGAGCTTATATGTGAATTGTGCATGTTGTCACTGTTGCTGTTAGTTCATAATGAGTAACTAACCAGGTGTCTGGAAAACTCTGTTTCCTAGTGGTCAGCCACCACCTCTGACTCTTACAATTTTTCTTCTCTCATTTCTACAATGACCCCTGAGTCTTGGGGAGCAGAAGTTTGGTGCAGATATCCTATGTAGAGATAAGTGCTCTGTAGCCTCTTTTTTTTTGCCAGTTGTGGGTTTCTATGTTCATCATCATCTGTTGCAAAGGGAGACTTCTTTGGTGAGAGTTGAGAGATGGATTAATTTTGCTAAAACAAGGTGTACACTGATCTGGATGGGAAAAGATCCCTGTCTCTAAAGCTTTTCTAACCCAATGGTCTGATGTCTTCCACATTCCTCCCACAAACTATTTCCAAAGGCCTACAAACCATGAATGGTGGCATATACCACAGCAATGGCTGCACTTTTGTTGTGAAATTCTGTCTTCTTATTTTTCCTGTTACTGGGATAAAATATTCTGACAAACACAATATAAAGAAGAAAAGATTTATACTGGCTCACAGTTCAAAGTATCATAGCAGAAGTCAAGTTAGCAGGAGTTCGAAGCAATTGGCCGTATTGAATTTCAGTCGAGAAACAATGATGAATGCTTGCTAGTGCTAATTGCTTTCTCAATTTTATATATTCCAGGATCCCCTGCCTAGGGAACATAGTCAATGTGGGTCTTCGTACATCAATTCATGCAATCCAAATAATCCTTCACTGGCATGTTCTGAGACTTATCTAACAGGTGATTCTAGATTCTGACAAGTTGACTACACTGACTATGAAGTAAGGTAGAGATGGGCACTTGTCTGCAACACTGATGGCAACCTGAGTCACACACAAATCTCACAGATGAAGCAACTTCAGCTTCAGGTGGGGAAACTACACAAAGCTCACTACAAAGCTGAAAATTAAATGGACTGAAATTCTAGTCTGTCTCATTAGTGTACAGAATCTACCTGATGTCAGAGTAGATCTAGAAGCTATACCTGAGTGCTCTGGACTGAGTATGCATCCTCTAAATTCTACTCAGTGATGCTCATAATCATACTGGTCTTGCACTGAGTTTCAAGATAAAGTCTGGTACTAACTTTTGTGCCCTGCCTCTCAAGTTTGAAGGATTTAATTCCTTTTCTTTTGTATAAGTGAGAGGCAACTCTCCAAATTATGGTGTTTGGAGTTCAAGTTGAAGTCAAATGGAAACCTTTGTCTTGCCGTCTTCAATACCTTTTCTTCTTCTACTAAAATTGTGCACAATCCTCTCTAAGGTTGTTTCCTTACCTCATAGAAAATTAACTCAGAGAGTAAACCACTATTAAGTAAAATGAAATGATACTGCCCATGAAAATGTCATGGAAGTAATGACGATAACTGAAAATTTATAAAAAAATCTGCGAATGGTCTATAGAATGAAATTTATGACAGTCTAATGAAGAAATCTAAAGAGTACACTAAAATGGAAGTATCTCCAATGTTCATGGTTTGGAAAATTAATATCGTAAAAGGATATGGTGGAAATGTAGTTCATTTGGTCAAATGTTCACATGGAGCCCTGGATTCAATCTCCAGTAATGCACAAACTGGATTTAGTAGTGCACAGTTGTAACTACAACACTTGGGAAACAGAAATTGGAAGATCAGAAGTTCAAAGTAAATTTCAGCTACTTACTAATCTTAGGATACATGAGCTGCTGTCCCCAAAATAAGATGTCAATGTGGAGTACGGGATTCTTCCTGTATTAGTCAATTTTCTGTTGCTGTAATAGAACTTCCATGACCAATGGGACTTATAAAAGGAAGAGTTTATTTGAGCTTATGGTTGACAGTTCCAGGAGAATTAGAGTCTATCATGGCAGGGAGGCCTGGTGGCAGGAGGTGTCAGAGCAGGAGCAGAAAGCAGAGCCTCACATCTTCAAGCAAGCACAGGAAGAAGAGTGGAGATTGGGAAGGCTTTTGGAGCTCTCAAAACTCACCCATAGTGACGAGCTTCTTCCAGCATGGCCGCATTTTCTAAGACCTCCCAAAACAGCGCCACCAACTGTGCACAAAATGTCCAAATACTTGGAGACTATGGGGGGGGCATTCTCATTCAAACCTCCACACTTCCCAGTGAGTTACTGGTCAGAGAGGTTCCATAGCCCCCTCACAAACAGCACAGGTCATTGTTATGGCCCTTGGTTGCCCATCATACCAAGATGGTAAGCCTTTATTACTAAAGGCACAACCCACTTTGGTTGTAGGATAAGGAGATATCAGTCTCATCTAATTGAGATGGAAATTTTCTCCATACCATCTAAAATTCACAATACCAGAAGATATGCAGTCTTTTGGGGGAGAAAAAAAGACATCAATTGTCTTGCTCAGGACTGGACCCTGCATACTAGATACTGACCTATCAGGAAGATTTCTCCACTGGTTCAGTAGTAGTAGTATAAGTGTCATCTGAGTTATCAGTCACTTTCTGATTGGATTTAATGTCTGCTCCACAGAAAGGAATTTGTGAGTGGTAATGTAAACTTCCTTAAAAGCCCATGGCTGGAGAGGTCTTAAACCCTAGGGAGAAGCTTACTGTTGTTTTACTAAATGGTCATGTTTTCAAATGGCTTTCTAAAGACTTATGCTTATAGCCATAAATTTGTGGTACTGTGAAACTTCTTCAGAGAAGCTTCCTTCTTGTTCTACTAAAATTGTGCACAATCCTCTCTAAGGTTGTTTACAGTTACTGTATGGTTAATGCAGAGACTTGTAGGTGGTCAAAGTGCTGAGAATAAGGGAATATAAGTACTTATCAGGAAATATCATGGAAAAAGGGGTAGAAGGAATGTAAGAGCTAGAGAATGGAGAGGAGTGCTGTAAAATACTGTCTTCTGGACATGAATGGGCACTGAACTTGTAAATTCATATTCCTTCATGTTATGAGGCAAATCTTTTATTGTATATTCATATAATATTCAAAATCATTTTGCCAACATATACAAAAGACCCATTGATATTCTTATTTAGGGTTGCAATAAGTATGTATTGTAGATCAAGTTGGGATAAATGATCACTTGAAAACAGTGAATCTTTCTGTCTATGGATTTGGAATACTAATTTATTGCACCCCTTCTTGATTTTTAACAATTTTCCTATTATCCTCTTTTAGATCTTTTATATATTTGACAGATTCATTCTTGCATAATTTGTTTTTGAAAATGAAAATTTGTTGTTCTCTCTATTTAAAATCATATCTTTCGTTACTTGTTGGACTTTTATTTATTATCTTGGTATGTTTTATTTTTGTTGAAGCTCCATATTAGTTGTAGAAGATTTTTGGTAGTGTTTCAGATTTTCTAAATCTATTATTATTTATGTCATCTACACAGACAGTTTTATTTATTCTTTTCTATACTTTTCATTTACTTTTCTCATTACATTAGCTAGAAATTTCAGTCTAATGTTGAAAATTATGAGAACAGAAGTCCTTGCTTTAATCCTGGTCATCGTGTGAAATTTTCTAGTTTCTCACCATTAGGTTTGATGTTACATACATGAATGTTTAGATATGTTTATCAAGTTGAAGTAGATACCTTCTATTCACACTGTGAGATTTTATCACTAATGTCTGTTGGATTTTGTCACATATTTTTCTTTACCTTCTGATATGATTATCTGAATTTTTAATGATGACCTACAATGAGTCTCATTTTTTACTTAAAAATTTGGAGCCAGACTTTCATACTTGGATAAACTGTACATGACTGTGTTATATAATTATTTTATTAGTAACTGATGTACTGGTACATTGTTGAAATGATTTATATTTACATATGTAGGAAATTCTACTTATAATGAGTTTATATTAGATTATGTAAAATGGTTTTTCTGCATCAATTTGGACAGTTATACTGTATGTTATGGCTTTTGTTTCTGTTGTTATGACAAACACCTACACTAAAAACGTAGAAAGATTCAAATTGGCTTTCACTTTCCAATATTTTAATTCATGTTCCACAAGCTCTGTTGTTTCTGGCACTGATGGAACAGAATATCATGGCAGAATTCTCTGGTACATAAATGCTTGGTAAAGATTTTCTCTCATTCTGTAGACTATCTCTTCACTCTGTTTATAGCTTTCTTTGTGGTACAGATTTGTAGTTTGATGCAATATTATTTGTCAATTCTAGCTGCTATTTCCTAAATTATTAGAACATATTCAGGTATATGTTCCCTATGCTTTTAAAATCTGTTGCATATTTAAAAATTATAATTAAATAATTTATGTGTGAGAGAGAGAAAGGGAGAGAGAGACAGAGACAGATGGGAGGGAGCACAGATGCCTATGCAGAGGTCAGAAGACAACGTTCAGGAATCACTTCTCTCCTGCCAACTTGTGGTATGGGATCAGGGAAAAGAACTCGGGTCATCAGGCCTGTGTATGAGTGTCTCCACCACTAAGCTATCTCACTAGCTCTATGCCTATGTCTAAACATGTTTTTTTTCTGTTTTAGAAGAGACTTTCTGTCTTTATTGATGTTTTGAAACTGGCCTAGTCAAACAAATCTAGATTGATTCTGTTACCTAGAGGATTCATTTTTGTTCTGCATTGAAGTGTTCTCCAACCAACATCCTAGATATTTACCCTATTGCTATACTTTCATTTTTACCATGTTAAATAAAAAAACAAGCGAATTTGGAAGATGTCGTGCTAAACAAAATAAGCCTGTCACTTATGTAAAAAAAAAGCTGTTTTTGTTTTCTGATGGGAAGAATAAACAGGGATTATTTAAAAACTATAATGCCTCTGTGGTATAACTTGAGTAAGTTCTTCAGGTCTTAGTTATAACTTAGTGCCCATAGTCATCAATTCTCTATTTTATTCTAAAAAAACCACTAAACATATGTCATGATATTTTTACCAAAGTAATAAAAATAAAGAAATTCTATTAATAATTTTGATTCCTTACTAAGAAAATGGTGGGAATTCTCTTTCATAGCAACATGTAAATGAAAATAGAATTTATCTATCACTAATGAGTAAATGTTTTGTGACTTTGAAAAAAATTTTCCTAATAACTAAGGAAATCTGATGTCACCAGAACAAGCCAAGTAATGACAACAAAAAATGGCTTCAGGGCTCATGACTGAGTTTTATGATTCTCACCAAGAACACAACATCCTGATTGATGAAGTGATTTTTGTGAGGTTCCTAATAGAGAAAAAATGATACTCTCATATGAAATTGGATAGTATAATACCATCAGTATATACTGTATATGTGTGTCTGTGAAGATTTTAGTACTACAGAGCCTAAATTAGATATATTGATGATACAAGAGGAATAATATAGGGAATAATATAGTGAGGTAGCTCATATTTCTATTCTTCCCTTCTCTAATGCAAATCCAATTTAATTTAATACACATGAACAAAGAACAGAAAGACTTGGGGAAGGAAAAAAGATAATGTATCCTTTTCAGTACACAAAGAAATTACCTCATAAAGTTTAGGTGTTGAAACAAAGTTGCTTTTAGAGATAATAACTATCAAAAGTGGCATTGTAATAGATTTGCCACATTTTTCTATCTATTCTCCATTTTTTTCTTTCATTATTATTTCCTTCTGTTTTATCTTTTAGCCTCCTTTTAAACATCAAAAATAGTTTTATTCAGAAAGCTAGTGTATCCCTGAACTCTCATCAGCGAAGCTTTCTTACAAAACAAAGTGCAATGCCCACAGAAGGCCACAACTGGCCAAGTTTTAGAGAATAAGAGACTGCAGAGTGTGTGCTCCCCGAGAGGACTCATATGTTAAACCTCACCCCAACTGGGATTAAGGACCATTGCAGAAGAGGGAGCAGGAAGATTTTAAGTGCCAAGTTTGGTTCATGAACACAGGGAAACAGAAGCTTTCCGGCCACTGGAAGCTTACAGGCTCACAAGCTCTAAACAGGCTGACTATCTGTGGATGGAGACAGATAAGAGAACGGGTCTAAATTTGATTAACAACGGTTGTATGAAATGTACAAAAGTTCAATAAAATTTTTAAAGAAATTGTTTTATTTTTCTTATTATCAATATAAAAATATTTTTACTTACAACAGAAAATTATTTTTATTTATTTTTTAAAATATTATTTGGGGGTAAAAGAGATGGCTCAGTGTTTAAGAGAAATAACTGCTCTTGCAGAGGACCAGTGTCAATTCCCAGCACCCACATGGCAGCTAACATCCATTCTTAATTATATTTCCAGGGAATCCAACACCCTCTTCTGATCTCTGAGGGCACTGTAGGACATGGATGCACCTACCTACCTACATGCAAGCAACATACAAAATTTACCAAAAAAAATTTTAAAACAACAAAAATATTTTTTATTTTATGTGTATGAGTGTTTGCCTGCATGCATATAAGTGTACCATGTACATGCAATGTCCTACAGAGGCCAGAAGAAGGTGTCAGATCCCCCGGAACTGGAGTTACAGATAGTTGTTAGATACAATGTGATTGCTGGGACACACACCTGGTTCCTCTGGAAGAACAGTAAGTGTTTTTTAACTTCTGAGCCATCTCTCCAGCCCTAAAAGCTTCATATTTAAAGAAATATTTACTTTTGCTTTTGGTGTGTGTGTGTGTGTGTGTGTGTGTGTGTGTATGTGTGTATGTGTCTGTCTGTCTGTACTTGTGTGCACCATATCTGTGTGGGTGTCTGAGGAGGCCAGAAGGGGATGTCAAATTCTCTGGACCTGGCCTTACAGGTGGTTATGAGGTAGCCATCATAGATGCAAGAATAGTATAGGCTGTATACCACTGAGTTAAAAATTTATAACTGAATGATGACTCTACTAATTTATTGATTTAAATAATTATAATTATTAGAACATTTTAGTTGTGCAATGGCTTTTACTTCAACATTTACAGACATGCATAATCCAAGCACTGATCACAAACATTCTCCCCTCTACAAAAATCTTCTTCCCTCCTCATTTTCTCCTAATCTTGACTCCTTAGGTCTGATGCTAGCAGACCACTTTTATGTTCTCTTTCTTTCATGTTATTTCTTTCTTTTGTTAGTTTCAACAGGTATGAAAAATGTGATAATTATCTTTGTTCAAGCAAAGTATATTTATACAGCAACAATGATACATTTTAGAATTATAAAGTGCAAAATTACATTTCTCAATGTTAATAATTGTTTTTCTATATCTGAATTTATTTCACTTGGTAATTGTGTAGAATTCTACAATAAACATGGGTATGCAGGTATCACTTTTATTTGTTGACTTGTCTTAATTTTCTTTCTGTTACTGTGATAAACACAATGTTCAAAAGCAACTTGATGAGATAAAGGTTTATTTCACCTTATAGATTATAGTCCATAATTTATTTATTTATTTGTTTATTTATTTATTTTATAGTCCATAATTTATAGAAGCCAAGCCAAGAATTCAAGCAGGACAGAGACCATGGGGGAATGATGCTTACTGGCTTTTTTCCTCTGGTATACTCATACTCAGCCACTTCTCCTATACAGTGTAGGTCTTTCCAGAGATGGCACTGCCCAGAACAGGCCCTTATATATCAACCAGAAGTCAGGAAAATGCCCCCACAGGCAAGCTCACAGATCAATCTGATGGAGGAAATTCACAATTGAAGTTCTCTCCTCCCAGGTGTCTCCAGTTGAGTCAAGTTGACAAAAACTAACCAGCACATGACTGAAGAGAAAAATAATTTATTCTCATTCATTGTTCAGTTTATAGTCCATCATGGTGGGAACTTGAGGGAGGTGGTCATATTGCACCTGAAGTCAGGAAGCACAAAGCAATGAAGGACTATGTGTCTAGTTCACTTTCTTCATCTTACACAGTCCAGAATCCTCTTGTACAAGGAATTGTTCTGCCCACAGATGGTGGGTTTAACCTCAGTTGAATCACAATCAAGATAATTCTCCACATCACCTGCATAAACAACTCTCTGTGGAGTGCTTGGATTGGGATACCTATCTCACGTTCTTTCTCTAATGGTTCAAGGAACATTGAAGAAGACAGTGTGGAAAGATAAGAGCCAGAGTTTGATGAGGACTAGGGAAAACAGTGTCTTATAGACATGACATGATTACTAAAATCATGAATTCAAAGCAGCTATGTGTTTGCTTGCATAAGACTATGCATAAGATTATATAAGTTAATATATATGAATATTAACATGATGTTAAAATTTTGTACAGGATTAGGTATAAGAGCCTTGTCTCTATCCTGTACGTGTAGTTATCTAGGTCCTCTACTCAGCTACATTAGTCTATATGCCTGTTTCAATGGTAATATCATGCTCATTTTATTATAGCTCTATAGTTTGTTTTGAAATCAAATATTGTGCTATGCTCAGCATTGCTCCTATTGCCTTAAATTGTTGTATTGATTTGAATGAGAATGTACCCCATAGGCTTCAAGTATTGCAGTGCTTGATGCCCATTTGGTGGAGCTGTTTGGGGAGGGTCATAGGACATTTGGGAAGTGTGGTCATGATGAAGGAAACATGTCACTTTGAGAGTAGATAGCCTTGTTTCATTTTCAGTTTCTCTCTCTGCTTCCTGTGTCTGTGTAAAGAGGTGAGCACTCAACTTTCTGCTCAGAGTGTATCCTGAAATGCCTCCCCACCATGATGGTTACTTATCCTCCTGGAACTGTAAAGTCCAACAGACTCTTCTTTCTATAAATTCTTTTTGATCATGGTATCTTATCATAGCAACAAAAAAATCATTTTACCTATGCAGAATCTTTTTGCTTCTGTGTGAAATTCAGGATTCCATTCCTACTTGTAAAAAGAAGAAATATGATAGTTTATGAGGATTGAATATTTACATTGCTTTGAATAACATATGTCCATTTCACAATACTTAATCTCTCAATCATCAAAAATGGGAGATATTTCTACTAACTAGCATTTTCTCCAATTTCTTCTATCAGTATATTGTCATTTTTCATTCCAGAAGTATTTAAAGGACCTATGTTAGATTAAATCCTAAGTATTTTATTTTTGAGGATATTGTGAATGGAATAATTTTGCACATTTGTTTCTTTGTAATTTCACTACTAGGTTATATAGTACAGTACTGATTTGTTTGATTTTGAGTAGTAGTGTTTTTATGATACTAGGGTTTGCACAAGCACTATACAATTGAGCCACAGCTATAGACCCCAACTACTTAACATTTGTGTGTTGATTTTGTAGTCTGCTGCTTTAATTATTATGATTATTAATTATAAAAGTCTTCAGGCCAAATCCTGTTCAATATGTAAAATCATATCATTTCCAAGTAAGAATGATTTGACCTTTTTATTTCCTAGTTCTATACAAATTATTGTTCTTTCTTGAATTGATTTGCTTATAATTTATAGTCCCTATATTGAATAAGAGTTTTGAAACTGGGTACCTTTGCCTTGTTCCTGACCTTCAAAAGAAATGCTTTCAGTTTTATCCCATTCAGTATTATGCTAACTATAGGCTTATTATATTGATGTATAATCCTTCTATATGTAATTTATTCATGGCTTTTATCATAAAGGGATATTAAATGAAAGGATTTCCCCATGTGTCTTAGATAATCATATTTTTTATCCTTTATTCTATTTATGAGCTGCATTACATTTACAGATATGCACACATTAAAACATCTGCACATTCTTGGACCAGAACCTATTTTGATCAATTTAGGTGGTGATTTAAAAGTGCTTTAAAATTCTATATAGAAGTACTTTGTTAAGGATTTATGTATTTTATGTTCCTGAGGTGTTTGGGTATAATTTACTTTTTCAGTCATATTTTTCTCAGGTCTTGGTTAACACAGAAATATTGGCTTCATAAAATGATTTTGTTTGATTATTTCACTTCTTAATTTATTATATTTTGGGGGAATATTACTATTATTTCTTCTTTAAAGACTAGCAGTGAGTCCATCCAGCCCTGGATTTTCTTATCTAAGAAATTTTTCATTACTCCTTCAGTACCACTACTTGTTATCAACTGATTAATTTTTAGTATGCTTTTGTTTCAATTTTGACAGGATTATTTAAAAGGTCAACAAAATATTCCTGAATGAGCCTCTGAATTTCAATAGGATCTGTTGTGATGCCACCAGTCTTATTTATTTGGGTTTGTTCTATATTTCTTTTGGTGAATTTAATAAAATGACCCTAAATTTATCTTTTTCAAATAATCTTTTCTCTCATTATTTTTGTATTGTTTCTATGTCATTTAATTTTGCTCAGTTTATTAGTTCTTTCCTACAGAGTTGGAGTTTGGTTGACCTTGTATTTATGTCCTTGGGATGCCTTTAAGTTATTTATTTAAAATCTCTATATATTACTTGTTGATATAAAAATCTCTCTTTTGTACATTTTCCATTTTCATGTGATTAGAAGATTTTTATAATTTCCTCTCACTTCTCCAATAACTCATTAGTCATCAAATACTGTGTTGTTTAACCACCATGTGTTTGAGTAGGTTCTTCAGTTTCTCTTGCTATTGATTTTTGTGTTAATTCCATTTAGTTATGTAAGATGCAATTAATTATTATATTTTAATTTGTTTATTCAAAAATAATTTCTTCATAGCCTACCATATAATATATGATATAATGATGTCCTGAGTGAAATATTCTACAGATGTCTCATTAAATCATCATATAATGTATATAAATATCATGTTACTTGGTTAATTTTTGGTCTTGAAGAAGATCTAGCTATTGTTTTCAATTGGTGCATTTAATAAAATTATTGAAGTCATCTATTTTACTGTGGTTCTTTTATAAAACTGGGAGCATCAGCATTGGGAGTATCTACATTTATAGTAGTTATAACTTTTTTTATGTGGTTCTGGGATTAAACTCAGATCCTTTCACATGCTAGGCATGCATTCTACTGCTGCACTACATTTCCAATCCTTAGTTATATCTTCCTGATTAATTCTTCCCTGATGTGAACATAGTGATCTTCTTTGTGTCTTAAAATCATTTTGCTGGTCATGATTATAGTTACTCCTACTTGATATCTGATACCATTTGTTTGGATTATCATTTTCCATTCAGTCTGTTTTTTCTTTTGCAGAGAGATTATTTTCTTGAAAGTAACATAGTGTTTGAATGTGTTTTAGCCCGTGTAGATCCTCTCAATTCATAAAAAATATTTTATTTGTTATTTTTATCATATGTGTATGAGGGTATTGCCTCATGTCATGCAATACCCATGGAGTCAGAAGCCATTGGATTCCCTGGAACTGGAGTTATAGATGGTTGTTAGCTACCATGTGGGTGCTGGGAATCGAATCCAGGTCCTCTTCAAGAGCAGCTGTTGCTCTTAACCGCTGAGCCATCTCTCCCTCTATATTTTTAATTGAAAAATTAAGACCATTTGCATTCAATGTGCTAACTGAAAAATGTATGAATTTATTCTTTTTGTTTCAAATATTATAAGTTCATTTCTTCTCTTCTTTATCTTAGATGTTTATGGCTTGTTGTATTAGTAATGTTTGATTCCTTCCTTTTCTTATTTGCATGCCTAGTTTTATAATAGGATAATTTCTTTCAGAAGTAGTCATGCTTGTGCTTAACTTTCTACCTTTTCTGGGTAGAGGTTTCCATAACGCATGTCCTGCTGTGCTGGTCTAGTAATCCTGCATTACCACAATTCATGCTTTTCTTAGGTCAAAGTTCTCTTTTTATTCTTCAGGATAATCTTTCTATGTATACTAATCTTGGTGGAGAGGTATTTTCTTTTGATAATTGAAATTCATCAACAATGCCCCCCTCCCCTTGCCTTGAAAATTTCTCATGAAATGACAGTCATCTGCTTGGACCTGGTGGGTGGAGGGGTGAGGAAAGAGGGAGGCATGGGGCAGGATGTTCCTGGGAATTAGGTTAGAGCCAGGAAAGCCCTGGCTAGGCACAAGAGCGCACGGACTGCAGCCACCAGAAAGACCCTCTCCATCCTTGAAGCCGAGCCTAGCATCCCAGGGTAGAAAAGCCTCTGGATTCCCAGGTAGTCCTAGGTAATATTAGAGGTTGGCCTGGTCCCCTGCTGTCTGTGCTTCCTGCATGAAAAGGAAGCACCCCTATATTAAAAAGAGCTGGGTAGAAAAAAGTACTTACTACCTGGGAGGCTGACAGATGCTCAGCTACAGCACACCCAACATGCCCAAGATGATCTGCAAGAACTCAGACCTTGAGTTTGACTCACTGAAACCTCGCATCTATGCAGAAGACATCTACTTTAGTGATTGCAACTCAATGCCCTCAGGGGAGAACATCTGGAACCGTTGTCCACGCCGCTGTTGTCACCCAGCTGTGTCCTGACAGAGCACAGACTGGAGCCCTTAAACTGGGCCATAGAGATGCTGCTGCCAGATGCCAACCTGTGGGGTAACCTGGCTGAGGAGCATGTGTTCTGCCTGGGAGGGCTGGTCAGCTTCACCCAGAACCCAGTCATCTTTCGAGACTACAAGTGGAGTGGCTTTTCTGCCTGTGAGAGAGGCTGGAGTGTGAGTGGGGAGTGGCAGACTGGCTGCGGGTCCCTCTGGGTCCCTGTCCGATAGCCCCAGAACTTGGGCTCAGGGAGTGGCCACCGCCAGTGGGAGAGTGGATGCAGATCACAGCACCTTGGCGGGACTAGTCGAGCTTGCTCATCTGCAAGTCGAATGCGTGGATCCCTCAGTTTTCTTTTCCACCCCAACCCCCATCAATAAGTATGAGCTGACACCAGTTTCTGCCACCAATGTCAGTAGTGGAGACCACAAAGCCTTCATTGCCTCCAGAAAGGACTTCCTGAGTAACTCACGTGACATGGAAGAAGATGAAGAAGACGTTGATGTGATCACATTGGAGAAAAGACAGCCCTCTAACAAGGGCCTTATCACGTTCTCCAAACCGCGTGCTCCCAAGAAGGCAGCACCGGGCCTGGTGTGGGAGCTTTCCTAAGTTGATCTTTAAGCACTGCGTCCTCATTCAAGAGCAGCACAATTAGGCTGCACTGTTGCCCTGTGTGAACAAGGAGCACAAGCCTGCACAGAAGAAACCCAAGAGCGAGGCTTCCTCACATCTTGGCAAGAGCGTCCTTCAGCCAAATTCTAAGCAATGGAGCTCGCAAAGCTCAGACTCTGAGGGACAGTAAGGAGTGTTGGGACAGCCTGAACTCTAGCTTCCTGAACCTCAGGAACCATGTGCCTGAGGTAGTGCACAATGAAAAGGCTGCCAAGGTGGTCATTTTGTAAAAGACCACTGAATACATTCACACTTTGTAGGCCAATGAGTACAAGCTCTTGGTGGAAAACCAGAAATTGCAAGCAAGACAGCAGCAGTTGACACAGAAAACTGAACATGCTGGGACTTGCTAAATATTTCTCCAATAGACTGCCATTGCTAGTTTGCAGAGGTTGACTTAAAAAAAATACTGTATTGACATTAAGAACGTTGGTTTCAAATTGTTCCCTTGTTGAGTTTGGGTCTGGGTAGGGTGCAAGGCATTGGGTTTTACCAGGACATTGGAGAGTGTAGGAATAGGATACTAGGCGGTATTCTACACCTCACTTTGGTGAAAGCCTTAGAGGTTTAGGAAAGTTGGAAGCCTCTGAAGGCTACTGAAGTCATCTGTGTTCAGTACAAGTTTCCAGAGTCATTCCTTCTTTTTACAGTAGTGCTTAAATTCCATTATGTGGCAGCAAAAGTGTTTGCTATTTGATGCCCCTGGGGACAGTGTTTAAATACCCTTGACACAGTTACCCTGTGTATAGTCCTGGTTAACAAAACACAGGATATTCATCTCTAAGTACTGTAATAATACCTCAGTGTTTGAGGAGCATGTTTCATGTATAAATATATTGTTCATTTCTGTTATATGTGTACAAATTTTTTGCACTGCCTATGTACTATAGTATGATGCTGTAACCTAACTAAATTTGATACTTATGTTTTCATATGAGCATGAATGGTGAAAGTTTTCGAGTAGATATGTTTACCACATTTTGAATTAGAAACTTTAAAAAAGAGATTCAATATATATTTTATATATGTATGTATTCCTTTTTTGAAAATCTATTTCAGAATTGGATTGTCAGCTTGTACAACTGTGGAGGCAAAGATACCCAGCCAGCCTGAACACAGGTGGCCCTGTTTGCCTTTAGGGGATTGTGTGCATTCAGATCAGTTGTTTGGGCTGGATCAGCTGAAGCACAAGGTATGGGCAGAGTGCATCAGCCAGGCAAAAGATTGGAGGATTGGATTATTGGCCTGTTGTACATAGAGGTTAGTTGCTTTGGGCAGACCATCTGAGGTTCAGGGTACCAGCGCAGGGGCTAAGCAATCAACTTGTCCCCTCTCCCCCAACTGGAATTCCGGAGGGAGTGTCCAGTAAGCCCTACAACCAACCTAGAGGAACTGGCTGGTAGCAGATGGAGTACAGTGCTCAGAGGGTGTGGTCTAGGTTGTTACCTACCTAGTTCTTGAAACCTACAGAACAGAGAGAGAAGAGTGAGCTATACCTTCTAATATATAACCAAAATTGAAAGCCTGAAATCTCAACAAGTCAACACTATATAAACAAGGAGAAAACAATGAAAGCATCTGAAGGAATCAAGGAAAGCAATCCTTCAACAGAGTGAAGAAACATTTGAGATTTGCATCAGAATACAAGCAAAAGGAAACCCACATGCCTAAAGCAAAATGAAAGACCAATGAAAGGGAAAAGTGCAGAATAATTCCACACTAAATGCTACTGAGCCTATAGAAGATTCCTACAATGAGATCTCCCTAGAGGTAACCCAGGACAGAGATCTTAGAACAATCACAGATATATTCAAAGAAATCATATAAATAAGGAGAGAGAATGAAAAACACAGAAAGGACCTAAAGGAAGAGAATGACAAACTTTGGAAAGACTTAAAAGTGACAAACCCCAGGAGGAAGTGGAAACACTGAAAAAATTCCATGCTTAAATGAAAAAGGAAGCCAACCAGTGAAGCAAGGAGCTACAAGAAGAGATTGAGAAGCTCCAGACTTCAAACTATACTACAGGGCTATAGACATAAAATCAGCCTGGTACTGGCACAAAAGCCAACCTGTTGACCAATGGAACAAAACTGAAGATCCAAATCTGAGCACATACAATTTCAGTCATCTTATATTTGACAAGGGGTCCAAGAAGCCACAATGGAGAAAAGACAGCATCTTTAGCAAGTGCTGTTGGCAAAACTGGATTACCACTTGTAGAAGAATGAAATTAAACCCCTACCTCTCGCCCTGTACAAAAGTCAACTCCAGATGGATCAAAGACTTCAACGTGAAACCCCAAACTCTGCAGGTGATAGAAGAAAAAGTTGGCAGCAGACTGCAAGACATTGGTGTAGGAAAAGACTTCCTAAATCAGACAGCAGCTGCTCAAGAATTAAGGTCGACAAATGACAAGGGGGACCTTATTAAACTCAAAAGTTTCTGTACGTCAAAAGAAAAAATCAGAGAAGTGAAGAGAAAACCCACAGAGTGGGAGGAAAACTTCACTGCAGAAACATGTGACAAAGCATTGATTTCCAGAATCTATAACCTACTCAAAAAACAAAGAAGAAAGAAAACAAATGATCCACTCCATAGATGGAGCAAAGAGCTGAACAGAGACTTCACAAGTGAGGAATTAGAGATGTCTGAGAAACACCTTAAGAAGTGCTCAACATCACTAATCATTAAGGAAATGCAAATCAAAACCACTTTCAGACATCATCTTACTCCAATAAGACTGGCTAGGATCAAGAAAATAAATGATACCAAGTACTGGAGAGGTTGTGGGGAAAGGGGAACACTCATCCACTGCTGGTGGGAATGTAAACTCATACAGCCACTATGGAAAGCAGTGTGGAGAACCATTGGAAGACTTGGAATGAAGTTGCCACCTGACCCAGCCATACCGTAACTCCTAGGCATGTACCCTCAAGACTCACCCCACCACAGAGATACAGGCATGGCCATGTTTATTTCATCTCTCTTCACAATAGTCAGGAGCTGGAGCCAACCACAGTGCCCCTCAACTGATGAGTGGATAGATAAAATGTGGTACATCTACACTACGGAGTTCTATGCAGTGGTAAAGAAAGATGACAGCATGAAATTTGCAGGTAAATGGATGGAACTAGAAGATATTATGCTGAGTGAAGTATCACAATCCCAGAAAAACAAAAGTCAAATTGTATCTCTCGTTCTGTGGATGCTAGCACCAAGTACCTAGTTGTAAGGCAAACTGAGCATCATTAATGTTATATTCCTCATGATCTAAAAACAACTGTGCTTTTATATTTTGAATCCCTAGACAGGTTCTAGAATTATCCTACCATTTATTTTCAAACTTTGGATTTTTGGTATATGATGGTGGGTATGTATGCATATTTTAAAGTCATATAAAATTAAAATGGAAACATGTGAATCAAGAAGTATGATATGGAAATAGCATACAGTTTGTTTTCAGAAGACAAAATTTTAGTATAGGTGTGATGTATCAGGCTGGTGTAACTTAGCCTTTCTTGGTGCTTAATGACTATACCAATTTGGCTGAGGGACCTAAGAGATAACTTTGTTCTTTGCCAACAGAAGTCAACTAAGTCGCAGGAGACCATGCATAGGAGCATCTCTTAAAATGTCCTGTAAATGTGAGTCACCAGTCTTCCTGTGTAGGGAGGTCTTGGAAACCCACTAATGGGACTTCATCCAGTGTCCAGTCTATAAAGAGGAAAGTCTGGTCATGCTTCAAAAAGGGAAGCCTGGTCTAGCAAGACCTGATTTTATACTCTAGTGGATGGAACTGGTAAATGAAAAGCTGAAAGGAGCCACCCCCTCCCAAAACAAAACAAAACAAAACAAAAACAACAAACAAAAAAAAAAAACGGGTTTTTTTTTTTTTTTTTTTTTTTTTTTTTTTTTTTTAAAAAAAAATTTTGTTTAATCTGGGCTGTGTGGGCTTAAGCATTCTAAAGGAAAGTATAACCAGTAGTAAATAATCAGTAAGGCCTATGAAATTGTACTTCAGATATAAAACGAGATCTTAGTAATAAAAATTATAAACAAAAAAAGATAGAGAGGAGACAGAGAAGTAGAGAGAGAGAGAGAGAGACGATGCTGTTTGCCTGTCTTCATATTTTACTGGCAAGTGCATCCGTATTTCTCTTGGTCTGCCCCACTGTCGCTTTGTGATCTCTAACAAAGACTGAGAAACCATAGCTTTTAACACCTCCATGTATGCTTAAATGAAAGAATCATAATACTCCAAGAATCCCCAAACTTCAGTACCCCATAAAGATGGAGACTGCTGAGATATCCAGCTTGTGGACTGAGCAGCTACTTGGATTTCAGCCTCTTCAGAGGATAGACTGCCATTGTTGGACTACCAGGGCTCTATCATGGAGGCCAGTACAGGAAGATCAAGACAGGACGCAATGCTTACTGAACCCCATTTGGGGGACCATGGGAGGGAAAGACTCCAGTGTGGAGCACAAGGGCAGGATTGATGGTTGATTGGGCTTGCCAAGAAGGAAACTTCAAATACTTCCTTAAAGAAAACATGATATCTTTTAGCCAAAAAAAAAAAAAAGAAAAGAAATTCCTCCAATTCAGGTGATATGTATAAGTACGTATGTATGTAGGTATGCATATATTTATGTATGTGCATATGTATATATTTATGTATGTATATATACATATATATGCATATATATATGCAATACAAATTGAAGAGAATAACAACAACAAAAGAACTGGAAAAAAAAAGACTGAAACAGTGAAGTTCTCCCCCAAACAATAAACCTCTGCATTAAAAAAAAGAAAACCTCTGGAAAGACTAAGAAAAAAGATGTAAGACATGTATGGCAGAGTGCATGAAATCAGATGGGGTGGGGAGTATGGAAAGGGAAATGCCTCTAAATTGGATTGAGAAATGATGTATGATGTATGGGAAAAGTTTAATAACAATAAAAAAGAAAAAAAGTACTTCATCCTGTTAATGTAGTCATGTTTAGGGTATAGAACTCAGAACTTTAGGGAAAGTTCTGAGTTTACTTTCTGCAAAACATGTTTATTTAAAATATATAGACCTTTGAAATAACTCATATGAAATAATTAACAATTAAATGATTTTACTTTTTATTTTTAATATTTTTATTGTTTTTATTATATGCATACAAGTGTATTGCTTGTATGTAGGTAGATAGGTGTGCCCATGTCATGCAATACCCACGGAGGTCAGAAGAGGGTGTTGAATCCCCTGGGACTGAATTTATAGACGGTTATAGACGGTTGTTAGCTGCCATATGGGTGCAGGGAATTTATCTCAGGTCCACTGCAAGAGCAGCCGGTGCTTTTAACTGATGAGCCATCTTTCTAGCCCCTTAAATGATTTTTTTAAAAGAAAGTTTCTGGTAAAAAATGTCTTAGTCTAACTGGTTTGCCATTAAATTGTGGTTTGCTGCTGCTGTCCCACATATTTCAGTATTCTTTCTTTGGTCTATATTATGGTAATTTAGTCAGAGTCTGTAGTGAAGAGATTCTTTCTTGGTCATATCTATTTGTAACAAATGCCTCTTGTAGTTACATATTCACAATTATCCTGAAATTGGAGAGTTTTTTACCATTTGAATACATTTAATATACCTTATACATATTTTTCTGATAGAATGCATGAAAAAAATTTAAACCCCTGAAGAAAGAAATTGAAGAAGACATCAGAAGATGGAAAGACCTCCCATGCTCATGGATTGGAAAAATTAATATAGTAAAAATGTCCATTCTACCCAAATTAGTATACAGATTCAATGTAATCCCAATTAAAATCTCCAGGAGTTTCTTGACAGACTTGGAAAAAAATCCTTAATTTCATATGGAAAAACAAAAGAATCTAAATAGCCAAAGCAACCCTGAGTGAAAAGAGCAATACAGGGGTAATCTCTATACCAGACTTCAAACAATACAGGGCTATAGTCATAAAAACAGCTTGGTATTGGCACAAAAACAGACCTGTAGACCAATGGAACAGAACTGAACATCGAAACTTGAGCACATACAATTTCAGCCATCTCATATTTGACAAGGGGACCAAGAAGGCACAATGGAGGAAAGACAGCATCTTCAGCAAATGGTGTTGGCAAAACTGGATCACTACTTGTAGAAATAAAAAGTGAAACCCCTACCCCTCTCCCTGTACATAAACCAACTGCAAATGGACCAAAGACCTCAAAGTCAAACCCAAAACTCTGAAGGTGATAGAAGAAAAAGTTGGCAGCAACCTACAAGACATAGCCATAGGAAAAGATTTTCTAAATGAGACAGCAGCTCCACAGGAAATAAGGTCTACAATTGACAAAGGGGACCTCATTAAGCTCAAAAGCTTCTGTACAGCAAAAAAAATGAAGGAAGTGAAGAGAAAACCCATAGAGTGGGAGGAAATCTTCACCAGTGATACATCTGACAGAGCATTAACTTCCACAATATATAAACTACTCAAAAAACAAAGAAGAAAGAAAACAAATGACTCACTCAAAAGACGGAGTAAAGAGCTGAGCAGAGACTTCAGCAGTGAGGAATTAGAGATGGCTGAGAAATGTCTTAAAAAGTGTTCATCATCGGGCTGGAGAGATGGCTCAGCAGATAAGAACACCAACTGCTCTTGCAGAAGACCTGGGTTCGATTTCCAGCACCCACATTGTAGCTAAGAACCATATTTAAGCCAGGTGTTGTGGTACATGCCTTTAATTCTAGCATTCCAGAGGCAGAAGCAGGAGAATCTCTGTGAGTTCAAGGCCAGCCTGGTCTCCAGAGTAAGTTCCAGGCCAGCTGGTGCAATAGGGAGACCTTGTCTCAAAAAAAAAAAAAAAAAACGTTTTCAATGTCACTAATAATTAAGTAAGTGCAAATTAAAACCACTTTAAAATATCAACTCACTCTGATAAGACTGGCTATTTTCAAGAAAATAAATTATACCAAATGCTGTATAGGTTTTGGGGAAAGGGGAACACTCATACACTGCCAGGGGCATGTAAACATGTACAACCATTATGGAAAGCAGTGTGGAGAACCGTTAAAAGACTCAAAATGAGCTTGACACCTGACCCAGTCATACCACTCCTGGGTTTATAGCCACAAGATTCATCCTACCGCAGACATACATGCACATATATGTTTATTGGAGCTCTCTTCATAATAGTAAAGAGCTGGAACCAACCCAAGTGCCCCTCAACTGACGAATGGATAGAAAAAATGTGGTACATCTGCACAATGGAGTTCTATACAGCAGTAAAATTGTCCAGGTAAATGGATGGAACTAGAAAATATGTTAAGTGAAGTAACACAGTCACAGAAAAATAAAAGACAAATGGTATCCCTCATCTGTGGATGCTAGTACCAAGTACCTAGCTGTAGGGCAAACTGAACAAAATTAGTTTTATATTCCTCATGATCTGAAAACTATAGTACTCTTATATTGTGAATCCCTTAACAGGTTGTAGAATTAAGCTACCATCTATTTTCAGACTTAGGAATTTTTTGTATATGGGTGAAGGGTGTTTGTGCATAAAATCAAAAGACCGAAGGAAAAAAGAAACTAGTTTGCCATGACATTGTATCTAACCACAATATTTATCTTATGGGAGTGCTTCTTAGTATTTATTATACAAGGCTGCTTGAGCTTTTCTCTAAGCCTTTTCTAAAATATTATACAATAATTAAAAGTATTATGCTGGTGTAACTTAGCCTTTCTGGATGCTTAATGACCACACTTAATGCCCATACCAATTTGGCTGAGGGACTTAAGAGATAACTTTGTTCATTGCCCTCAGAGGTCAACTAAGTCCCAGGGGCTATGCATGGGGGCATCTCTTAAAGTGTCCTGCAAATATGAGTCACCAGTCTTCCTGTGCAGGGGGGTCTTGTAGATCCACTAATGGGACTTCAGCCAGTGTCCAGTCTATGGGGAGGAGGGTCTATTCATGCTTCAGAAGGGATGTCTGGTGTAACAAGACCTGACTTTGTCCTCGAGTGGATAGAACTGGTGAATGAAGGGCCAAAAGGAGCCACAGGCTCCCTCCCCCCCAAAAAAACCCAAGTGACTCTTGAGGACCAGATCCTCAACTCACCTAGAGAAAACAAAAACCTTGGTTAATCTGGGCTTACTGTGTGGCCTTAAACATCCAAAAGGAAAATAAAACCGGAAAAAAAGTATCAGGCTGGTGTAACTTACCCTTTCTGGATGCTTAACAACCATATTTAATGCCCATACCAATTTGGCCAAGGGTCTTAAGGGATAACTTTCTTCCTTGCCCTCAGAGGTCAACTAAGTCCCAGGGGACTATCCATGGGGGCATCTCTTGAAATGTCCTGCAAATGTGAGTCAGCAGTCTTCCTGTTAAGGGAGGTCTTGGAGATCCACTAATGGAACTTCAGCCAGTGTCCGGTCTATAAAGAGGAAATTCTGCTCATGCTTCAAAAAGGGAAGCCTGGTCTAGCAAGAATTGACTCTGTACTAGAGTAGATGGAACTAGTAAATGAAAAGCCAAAATGAGCTAGGGTCTCTGTCCCCCCCCTCCAAAAAAAAAAGCTCTGAGGATGAGATCTTCAACTGACCTTGAGAAAACAAAAACCTTAGTTAATCTGGGCTAACTGTGTGGCCTTAAACATCCAAAAGGAAAGTAAAACCAAAAATAAATAATTAGTAAGGCCTGAGAAATTGTATTTCAGGTATAAAACTTAAGATCTTAGTAAACAGACAAAATGAAAAAAAAAAAAACACTTGTTTTACCTTTCTTCAATTCTTACTGGTAAGTGCAGCTACCTTGTGGCTGCCACTTCTTTTGCCATTCTTCAAAGACATGAGACACAGCTTTTCAAACTTCCAATATGGAATGAAAACTCATGTTTCTCCAAGAATCCTCCAAACCTTCAGTGCCAGATGGGGACTGCTGAGACATCCAGTTTGTGTACTGAGAATCTACTGGGTTTTCAGCCTCTTCAGAGTATAGTCTGCCATTGTTGGATTACGCAGAGTCTATCACAGAGACCAATACAGGAAGATCAAGACAAGACTTGGTGCATTTGGTGACCATGTGAAGGGAAGACCCCAGTGTGGAGCACAAGGGCAGGACTGACAGTTGTTTGGGCTTGCCAAGGAGGAGCCTTCAGACACTTACTTAAGGAAAACATGACATCTTTCAGCCTAATAAAAAAAAAGAAATGATAAGCTGAAGATGCTAAAACCTATGATGTCATAATTTTGATATATGTGGCATGCATATATGCATATTTTGGAGTGATGTGAATTGGAAGGAACAACAACAACAACAAAACAGACTGGGTCAAAGTTCTGACTGAAACAGTGAACTTCTGCATTGAAAATTATAAAAGAGATGGAGAAAAAGATGAAATACATGTATGGCAGAATGCATGAGCTCTGGTGGGATTGGAGGAGCAAGAAAGGCAGAATGGGTCTAGATTTGATTGGGAAATTTTGTATGAAATGCACAAACCTTCAATAAAAATTGGCTTTGGAATAAGACATACTTTTCTGTGTTCTTATCTGAAAATATTTCCACATACTAATATTCATGTTAGTATATCCTTTTCCTTGCTTAATTCAATCTGTTGTTTAGTAAGAGTTTTGATTATGAATTTTAAGTACATTCATCATAATCACCTCTTTGGCTCCTTACCATTGTATATTTCAGTCTTATAAATCTACATTGCACATATAAGACAAAATATGATGTTTGTATAAGTATTTTATTTGTTTAGTATTACAAGCTCTAGTTTCACCCCTTTTTATAAATCATATAATTTCATTTTATGGATAAATATCCTTCAACTTTGTATGTAGTTATATTGTTTTTCTTATTCATAAAGATACATTTTACTAATGTATATATTTTGCCAAGGTATTAGTCTTCATGATGGGGATTTATTTTTACTTTTAAATACTTTGTGTGAGAATTCATTCATGCACGATTCACATTTATTTGTGATATACTTTCATTTCATAATAGAAATTTTCTTTTTCAATACCAAATTAATTTTTATTGAAATTTTGCATTTAATGCTTTGATAGTATAGATCCTCTCTCCTGATCTCCACATCCACACCTCCTCTGACAGACCCTTGCCCCAATATGTATTCTCTATATATATATATATATATATATATATATATATATATTCTGATTTGTACCTCCAAATGTCCTTCAGCACCAGTACATTCACTGGAAACACCAAGAGTCCCATCCCATTCCTGTAAGACATTGTCTTCCTCCACACCCACCCACCCCCAGACTAATAGCCATAAATTGCCAAAAGTTCTTTAGGTTGTGATTTTTTATCCCCTTCAACATATCTATGCTGTGATTTTGTCTGGTTTGAGCCTGCATAGGACTTCTGGATGCTGTCACCATTTCTGTGAGTTGATATGAGTAACTGATCATCTGTCTGGAAGACTCTCTTTCCTTGTAGTCATCCACTGCCTTTAGCTCTTGCAATCTTTCTGTCTCCTTTTTTGCAACGATCCCTGAGCCTTGGAAGGGAGAGATGTGAAATCAGTCTTATTCAGGATAAGTACTCTGAGGCCTCTCTTTGTACGTTAGTCAGTTGTGGGTTTCTGCATTAGTCACCATCTGCTGCATAAGGAAACTTCTATGGTGACAGTTGAGAGATGCATTCATCTTATGTGTAGAGGTTACATTGAAGATGTCTCAGTTAGGGTTTCTGCATTTGAGCTGATCTGGGAGATCTGTAATTGTCTTCATCTGTTGCAAAACGGTGCTTCTATGATGGGAAGTTAAAGGTACCCTTGTCTATAAATTTGAGCATACATGTTTAGAATGAAGTAAGAAATTACATTGGTCTAGGAATGCAGCAAAAGTAGATTATTCTCTAGGATCTATGACCTCTTCAACCATGTGTATCTGGCTATATTAACACTACCTGGAATGAATTCCCTTTCACTGAGTGGTCTGTAACTTCAATTAGATAGCAGTTGAGTACTCCCAAGATAAAAGTGCAACTACTACACCCATAGTGATAGTTTGCTGGGCTAGTCATTGTTATTAGGCTTTACACCTTTACACTGACTGACTGGTTTTCTCCCTTTGCAGCTTGAATAGTATCCTCTGATACCATGAGAGCTAGCCTTCAGGGAGGAGGCTTTTTAGGTTAGATCCAGCACAAGTGTGTCTGAAGTGTGGATTGTCTTCACCAATCTTCACCAAAACGTCACCAAAACTTACATTCAAGTTTTGGGAGGTAATCAAGGCCTATGGCAATAGCCTGTATTATTTTAGGAGTATCATAGACTACACTGAACAAAAATTTGAAGGAAGATTTCTCCTTCTTGGCACTGTGATTTTGTTATATAGCCTTCAGTACACACATGCACTCATATATTTATTGTACATGCATTTTTCAGTAGGACTTAATTATTAATGATGTTGAACACTTTTTCAGATGTTTCTCAGCCATCTTTACTTCCTCACTGGTGAAGTCTCTGTTCAGCTCTTTACTTTTGAAAAACCTTCAAAACAGAAAGGGAAAAGTGAATTAAATTTCCAATATATAAACAAGATTGAAAGCCTGAAACCTACATAAGTCAACACTCCATAAAAAAGGAGACAACAAAGAAGGCATCTGAAGGAAGCAACCAAAGCAAGCCTTCAATACAGTGAATATTTGAGATTCACATTAGAATACAAACAAAAAGTCACCCACATGCCAAAAGCACAATGAAAGAACAACATGGGAAAAATTCAGAATAATTCTGCACCAATCTCTACCAACCCTATAGAAGATTCTTACTATGAGATTTCCCTTGAGGTAACCCAGGACACATATATTAGAATAATTGCAGACATATTTAAAGAAATCAAAGACTATAAAGAACAAGCCAGAGAAATAAGGAGAGAGAATACGAAACTCAATAAGGACCTAGAGGGAGAGAATGACAAACTCCGGAAGGAAGTGGAGCCACTGAGAAGATTTCAGGCCGAAATAAAAAAGGAAACAAACCAGCAGTGCAAGGAGCTACAGGAAGAGATTGAGAAGTTCCTAAAGGAAGTGGAAACATTAAAGAAATCACAGGAGAAAATGAAAAAGGAAATCGAACACTCATCCAATCAGGAGGAAATAAGGAAGACAATTGACAAATGGGACCTCATTAATCTCAAAAGCTTCTGTACAAAAAAGAAACAATCAAGGAAGTGAAGAGAAAACCCACAGAGTGGGAGGATACCTTCACCACTCATATATCTGACAAAGTATTAATTTCCAGAAAATATAAACTACTAAAAAACAAAGAAAAAAGAAAACAAATGACTCACTCAAAAGATGGAGTAAAGAGCTGAACAGAGCCTTCACAAGTGAGGAATTAGAGATGGCCGAGAAACGTCTTAAAACATGTTCAACGTTGCTAATAATTAAGGAAATGCAAATTAAAATGCTTTAACATATCATCTCACTCTGATAAGACTGGCTAGGCTCAAGTAAATAAATGATACGAAATGCTGGAGAGGTTGTGGGGAAAGGGGGACACTCATCCACTGCTGGAGGGAATGCAAACTCATATAACCACTATGGAAAGCAGAGTGGAGAACCCTTCTCTTGTCTTAATGCCCTAGCAAGCTTTTCAAGCACTATGTTGAAGAGGAGTGGTGATAGGGGGCAGCCTTGCTGGGTTCCCTCCTTTAAGGGAAATGGTTCCAATTTTTCTCCATTTAGGATGATGTTGGCAGTAAGTTTGCTATGTATGGCTTTGATCATGTTGAGGAATGTTCTCTTCTGTAAGGAGCTGCAGGCCTTAACTCGCCAACAAGGAAGTTGGCTATGTGGACTGTCACCCTGAGCCTTTCCCAAGAACTGGGTGCGGACATGCAGAGAGGCCACAGGATGTTCCAGCCAGAAGTTCCGGCTCTGTTATCTTGCAAAACAGCCTTCCCTCTGACGCCAGATGGCCTGACTGACTAATTGCCCTGCTACATTCTCCCCGTCCCCCCCACTTCCTGTTTTCTGCAGGATATATGCAGCCACCTTTGTTCCAATAAACCAGACCTTGACAAAGCTCGCTTGGTCTCCTTCTCTCTCTCTCTCTCTCTCTCTCTCTCTCTCTCTCTCTCTCTCTCTCTCTCCTATCTTACAGGTCTGGGGTCTCCTTCGGGTATCTGCCGATTACTGCCCCCGCTGGCGGGGACACTCTTCAATCCAAATCCCTCTAGAAATTTAAACATGAAGGGATGGTGGATCTTGTCAAAGGATTTTTCTGCATCATTTGAGATGATCTGTGGTTTTTGTCTTTCAGTCCATTTACATGTTTTATGATAGTTATAGATTTTCGTATGTTGAGCCATCCCTGCGTGTCTTGTGTGACTCCAACTTGATCACAATGGATGATCTTTTTGATGTGGGTCTGTATGTGATTTGCAAGTATTTTCCATTATTATTATTATTATTATTATTATTATAAAACTTTTTCCATAGGTCATACATCATTTCTCGATCAAATCTAGAATCACTTCCTTTTCCATGCCCACCACCCCACCTGTATTAGTCACTTTTCTGTTGCTGTGATAAAGCACTATGACCAAGGAACTTATAAAAGGAAAAGTTTATTTGAGCTTACGATTGACGGTTCCAGGGAATTAGAGTCCATTGTGGTGGGAGGTGTGGCGGCTGGATCTGGAGCAGCAAGCCAAGGGTCACATCTCAAAAAGAGCACAGGAAGCAGAGAGAGCAACTGTAGACCACGAAGCCTGTTAAAACTCACTAAGCCTGCCCCCAACAACACACTACCTCCAGCACGGCCACACACCCCAAGACCTCCAAAAACAGCGCCACCAACTGGAGACAAACGTCTGAATACCTAGAGCCTATGGGGGACACTCATTCAAACCACCACATTCCACTCCCTGGCCCCCATAGGCTCCTGACCATATAAAATGCAAAATGCATTTAGTCCAACCTTAAAAGTCCCCATAGTCTTTACCAGTTTCAATGCCATTCAAAAGTCTACAGTCCAAG
>VZQC01011138.1:798908-814276 GCA_009823505.1 Rhizomys pruinosus | reverse complement strand
CATCTCTTTCTTAGGCTGGTACAACTCCCTGTATGCAGCTCTCCTTGGCAAATATCTCACAGGTCTGGCATCTCAAATGTCTTCTTGGGGTCTCCGCTGCCAACCAGGCTTCACATTCACAGTTTCACGCAATGGTCTATCAGGGCCTTCTTTATTCAGGGACACCCCGGCTGCACTCTGCCTGGCCTCTGTGGCTCTCTGAAACCGTGGAGGAAGAACTGATGACCCATTCATTCTTGCAAACTTCATGCCTCTAAAGCCAGCACCACATGAATGAAACTGCCGAGTTTGGCTGCAAGTTCGGGATGGAATCTCTCCTACTTTAAACACATGTGCAATTTTTCTCTGCCCAGGATTTGTTGGAGGATTAGCTGGGTGTGGTCTTGCTCTGAAGGTACTGATTCTTTTGTTTACTTGTAAATCTCCAGGCCTCTCCTTAATCACTTTAGTCTCCTTATGAAAGGGAGCCTCTCCACATGCCTTGGCCCCACCTTTAATCTTCCTAGTGCAGTTATCAGATCCAGTCCGTACATTCTGCATTTCCTTCTGCCCCATTTGCTCTTCTTCACTGTAGATCTGCACAATATTCACCATTAAAAGCCACGCCACCATTTCTACATTAGGCTGTCTTGAAATATCCTCTGCCAAAGACATCAGTCCATTGCTTTTCAACTTATCATCAGGCAAGCATTTGGGCTGTGGGCAAACTGCTGCCAGACTTTTATCAAAATATCCCAGTTGCTGCCTAAGTGTTTATTTTCCCCTGGAACCACATCTTTTGCAACCATGCTTTCTTCCAGGCCTCCACTAGAATGGTCCTTTAAGCTCTGCTTACAGGAGTCAACAGCCTTTCTAGCCCAAAGTTCCAAAGTCTTCCACATTTCTCCAAACATCCACATGTTCAGGTTCTTCACAGCCAACAGCCCACTCTCTGGTACCAAATTACTGTATTAGTCACTTTTCTGTTGCTCTGATAAAGCACCATGACCAAGGAACGTATAAAAGGAAGAGTTTATTTGAGCTTACGATTAATGGTTCCAGGGAATTAGAGTCCATTGTGGCGGGAGGCGTGGCGGCTGGATCTGGAGCAGCAGACGGAGGGTCACATCTCTCAATGAGCACAGAAAGCAGAGAGAGCAACTGTAGACCACGAGACCCGTTAAAACTCACTAAGCCTGCCCCCAACAACACACTTCCTCCAGCATGACCACACACCTCAAGACCTCCAAAAACAGCGCCACCAACTGGAGACAAACATCTTAATACCTAGAGCCCATGGGGGACACTCACTCAAACCACCACACCACCCAAGACCCTGCACTCTGCCATACATGTCTTGTGTCTTTTTCTGAGTTTTTCCAGAGTTTTTTTTCAGTTCTTTTGTTGTTCTCTCCAACTTGTATTGTTCCATTACATAAACATAGTTATGTACATAGTTATATATACATAAATATATACATACATACATGCATACATACATACACATATCACTTGAATTGGAGGACTTTATTTTTTCTTCCCTAAAAGATGTCATGTTTTCCTTAAGGAAGTGCTCTAAGGTTCCTCCTTGGCAACCCCAATCATCAATCCTGTACTTTTGCTCCACATTGGGGTCTTTCCCTCCCATAGTCCCCCAAAATGAAGTCCAGTAAGCACTCATCCTGTCTTGATCCCCCTGAACTGGCCTCCATGATACAGCCCAGATAATCCAACAATGGCAATCTATACTCTGATGAGGCTGACATCCCCTTAGCTGTTTAGTCCACAAGCTGGGTATTTCAGTAGTCCCCATCTGGCATTGAAGGTTTGACAGATTCTTGGAGATACATGAGTCCTCGGTCCATATTAGGAGGTTAAAAAGCTGTGTCTCATGTCTTTGAGGAGTGCCAAAAGTGGTGGCAGCCACAGAGTAGATGTACTAGCCAGTAAGAATTGGAGATAGGCCAAACAACAGTACTCTCTATTTTTTTGTCTTTTTACTAAGATCTCAACTTCTATGTCTGCAGTACAGTTTCTCTGGTCTTACTGATTATTTGTATCTGGGTGTACTTTCCCTTTAGATGCTAAGGCCACACAGTTAGCCCAGATTAACCAAGGTTTTTGTTTTCTCAAGGTCAGTTGAGGATCTTGTTCTCCTGGTCTCTCAGGGTTTTATTTGGGGGGGAAGGGTGGGAGCCCCTTTATCCTTTCAGTTTTTCATTCACCAGTTCCTCAAAGACAAAATCAGGTGTTGCTAGACAAGGCTTCCTTTTCTGAAGCATGAGAAGATTTTCCTCTCTTTAGACTGGACACTGGCTGAAGTCCAATCAGTGGCACTCCAAGAGCTCTCTGAACAGGAAGACTGTTGACCCACATTTGTAGGACATTTCAAGAGGTGCCCCCATGCATAATCACCTAAGACTTAGTTTACCTCTGAGGGCAAGTAACAAAGTTATCCCTTAGGTCCCTCGGCCAAATTGGTATGGGTGTTAAGTATGGTCGTTAAGCACCCAGAAAGGCTAAATTACACCAGCCTATTACATTGCACCTATATTAAGATTGTATCCTTTGGAAACAAACTGTATGTTATTTCCATAGCATATTTCTTGATTTGCATCTTTCCATTTTAATCCCATATTATTCTAAAAGATGCACACATACCCTCCATCATGTATCAAAAACCCAAGGTCTGAAAATAAATGTTTGGTCAGCTCTAGAACTTATTTAGGGATACACATTGCAAGAGCATAGTTGTCTTTAGATCATGAGGAATATAACATCAACATTGTTCAGTTTGTCTTACAACTAGGTACTTGATACTAGCAACCACAAATAAGGGATACCATTCGTCTTTTTTTTTTTTTTTTCTGGGATTGTGTTACTTCACGTAGCATAAAATCTTCTAGTTCCATCCATTTATCTGCAAATTTCATGATGTCATCTTTCTTTACTGCTGCATAGACCTCCATTGTGTAGATGTACCACATTTTCTCTATCCACTTGTTGATTGAGGGGCATTTGAATTGGTTCCAGCTCTTCGCTATTGTGAAGAGAGCTGCAGTAAATATGATTGTACATGTATCTCTGTGGTAAGAAGAGTCTGATGGATATATTCCCAGAAGTGGTATGGCTGGGTCAGGTGGTAAGCTCATTTTGAGTCTTTTAAGGGTTCTCCATACTACTTTCCATAGTGGTTGTACAAGTTTGCATTACCACCAGCAGTGGATGAGTGTTCCCCTTTCCCCACACCCTCTCTAGCATTTAGTATCATTTGTTTTCTTGATCCTTGCCAGCCTTATCGGAGTGAGATGATATCTTAAAGTGGTTTTAATTTGCATTTCCTTAATCATTAGCGATGTTGAACATTGCTAATAATTTTTTAAGATGTTTTTTGGCCATTTCTATTTCCTTACGTGTGAAGTCTATGTTCAGCTCTTTACTCCATCTTTTGAGTGAGTCATTTGTTTTCTTCTTTGTTGTTTGAATAGTTTTTATATTCTGGAAGTTAATGCTCTGTCAGATGTATCAGCAGTGAAGGTTTCCTCCCACTCTGTGGGTTTTCTCTTCACTTCCCCGACTGTTTTTTTTGGTGTACAGAAACTTTTGGGTTTAATAATGTCCCACTTGTCAGTTGTGGACCTTATTTCCTGAGCAGCTGCTGTCTGCTTTAGAAAGTCTTTTCCTACACCTATGTCTTGTAAGTTGCTGCCAAGTTTCTCTTCTATCACCTTCAGAGTTTTGGGTTTCACACTAAGGTCTTTGATACATTTGGAGTTGATTTTTGTATAGGGTGAGTGGCAGGGGTTTAATTTTTGGTCTTTTCGAGACAGGGTCTCCCTGTAGCTCCAGCTGTCCTGGAACTCACTCTGTAGACCAGGCTGGCCTTGAACTCACAAAGATCTGCCTGCCTCTGCCTCCCAAGTGCTAGGATTAAAGGCGTGTGCCACCACACCCAGCTTAATTTTATTCTTCTACAATTGGTGATCAAGTTTTGCCATCACCATTTGCTGAAGATGCTATCTTTCCTCCATTGAGTCATTTTGGCACCCTTGTCCAATATGAGGTGGCTGGAATTGTATGATTTGCAAGTATTTTGTTGAGAATTTTTGCATCTATGGTCATTAATGAGATGGGTCTATAGTTTTTTTGGTTGTATTTTTGCCTGGTTTTGGTATTAGAGTGATGCTGGCTTCACAGAAGGAATCTGGGAGAATTCTCTGTTTGTATCCCTCTGAACAGTTTGAGTAGTAATGGTTATAAGACCTTTTTAAATTTTGTATAGAATTCTGCTGTGAAACCGTCTGGACCCAGGACTCTTTTAGTTGGGAGATTTTCTTATTACATCTTGATTTCTCTCAAATATTATGGGTCTGTTTAAACTGTCAGTCTCTTCTTGGTTAAGCTTTGTTGGTTCCCAGGATTTCAGATATTCATCTATTTCTCTTATATTTTCAAATTTAGGTTTTTGAAGTATTCTCATATGTTTGTCTGGACCTTTCATCACAAATACTATTGATTTGGAATTGCTCACTCTTTCTTTTTGTTAACTGGACTAGAGGTTTGTATTGTTTATCTTTTCAAAGAACCAGCTTTTGGATTCATTGATTCTTTGTATTGTTTTCTTTGTTTCTATTTCATTTATTTCTGCTATGATTTTTGGTATTCCTTCCTATCTGTTGGGTTTAGGGTTCATTTGTTGTTGTCTCTCAAGGGTTTTTAGCGGAAGTGTTAGATTGTTTATTGATTTCCTTTCTGTTTTTTTGATGTGGGCACTTAGGGGTATAAATTTCCCTCTTAAGAGTGCTTTTATTTATTTATTTATTTTAATTTCTGTATGTGTATCAATGTACTGTCTGCATGCAGGTCTGTACACCCGTGTCGTGCAATGCCGTGGAGGTCAGACGAGGGTCTTGGATTCCCCTGGAACTGGAGTTCTGGAATTGGAGTTTCAGACGGTTCTTGGCTGCCATGTGGGTGCTGGGGATCGAACCCGGTTCCTCTGCAAGAGCGGTCGGCGCTCTTAACCACTAGGCCATCTCTCCAGCCCCTTAAGAGTGCTTTTAAAGTATCCCACAGGTTTTGTTGTGTTGTATTGTCTTTTTTGTTCAGTTCCATGAATACTTTTATTTCACTCTTTATTTCTTCCCTGACCCATTCATTATTCAGTATTGTGTCGTTTAGTCTCTATGTGTTCTTGTAGCTAATAGGACTTAGTCTGGATTTCATATCCAGCTTTATTGCACTCTGGTCTGATAGAATGCATGAAATTATTTCAGTCCTTTTATAGAGCTTATAGAAGGATTCTATTTCCTAATCCATTCTCCCAGTCTATTTCTGTCGATTGGGGAGTTTAGACCATTAATATTTAAGGTTATTATTGAGAGATGTGTGTTGCTTCCTTTCACCTTAGTTTTTGTTTGCATTCTTGGTCTAGGTTTGTATTTACTCTGTTATGCTTTTGTTAATATCTCACTTTAATTACTTAGGGATAGTTACTCCTTGCCTCTGTTCTTAGATTGCTTTGAGGATTTTCTGAAATTTTGGTCTTTTAGGCATGTATTCTTTCATCTTGTTTATGTGATGAAAGCTTTTTCTTTCTCCTTCAACTATAATTGACATTTTTGCTCAATATAGTAGTCAGAGTTGGCACTTAAAGTCATTTAGCACTAGGGATACTTTGGTCCATGTTTTTCTGGCTTTCAAAGGTTGCAGTGAGAAGTCAGCTGTGATTTTGTTGGGTTGCCCCTTATATGTAAGTTGTTGTTTTTCTCTTGGGGATTTCAGTATTTTGTTTTTGTTTTGAGCATCTAGAATTTTATCAGTTATATGGTGTGGGAAATTTCTTGTCTGGTCTTGTCTATTTGGTGTTTTATGTGCTTATTGTATTTGTATGGGTTTGCCCTTTTTCAGTTTAGGGAAATTTTCTTCTATTATCTTTTTGAAGATCTAGTCAATAGTGTTGTCTTGGGATTCTTCTCCTTCTTCTATCCTTATGATATGATGGTCTTTTTATAGTGTCCCACATTTCCTGGTTGTTCCACTTTTGTGTTTTTTTTTTTAATTTTTCATAATCTTTACTTTAGCATTCTAGTTGCTCCATGTTTTCCTGCAGGTCTGGTATTCTTTATTTCGGCTTCTTCCATTCTGCTTTTGAGGCTTTTTCCCATCCTTTCCTGTTGATTGAATGAATGTTCAATTTCCTTTTTCATTTCATCCTTTGATTTCTTTAGTATTTCCACTTCCTCCTGGACCCTGTTATTCTCATCTTATAGCTCCTTCGTTCATTGGTCAGTTTCTTTCTTAAATTTCAGCCTGGGATCTTTTCAGCATTTCCACTTCCTTTTGGAGTTTGTCATTTTCTCTCTTTAGTTCTCTGATTTGTTCTTTATGTTCTTTGATTTCTTTGAATATGTCTACAATTATTCTTCTAAGGTCTGTGTATTGGTTTCCTTCCAAGGAGATGTCATTGTAGGAATCTTCTGTAGGTTTGCTAGAGTTTAGTGTGGATTTATTATGAGCTTTTCCCATGTTGTTTTTTCTTTGTGTATTTGGCATGTGTATTTGTTTCTTGGTTTGTTTGTTTTTTTGGATTTTGGCTCCTCAACATTGAGTATAATCACTAATACTGTCCTACTAGATCCTCTGTACCACAGCTCCATCAGGTTGAGCATGAGTGGAAGAGGATGGAGGGGTTGTGCTGCTATTATTGCCTGTGTGCTGGTACCCTGTTGGCCTGCTGGCCGCGTGGCTATGTCTACCCATGCTGTGCACTGGAACCCAAAGGTGGGAGGTTTCTGGGTGCTACCAAGCCTCCATGGGCTGGAGGGGGGTGTACAAAACAGCAAGGCAGGTGGGCCACACATGGGTGCACACTGGTGTTGTGTGGTCCATAAGTCTATGTCCACCTGTGCCGCATGCTGGGCACAGGCTTGTGTTGTTCTGGCCTCAAGTCTACATCCATCCACTGTACACTTCTTATTTATCCTTTCAAAGAACCAGCTTTTGGATTCATTGATTCTTTGTATTGTTTTCTTTGTTTCTCTTTTATTGATTTTTGCTCTGATTTTGTTATTTCTTTCTGTCTGTTGGGTTTATTGTTCATTTGTTGTTGTTGTCTCTCAAGTGTTTTTAGCTGCAGTGTTTGTTTATTTTTCCTCTTTTATTTTTTTATTTTTATTTATTTCTTTTTATTTATTTCTGTATGTGTATGAATGTACTGTCTGCATGCAGGTCTGTGCACCCGTGTCGTGATATGCCACGGAGGTCAGAAGAGGTTGTTGGATTCCCCTGGAACTGGAGTTCTCCTGGAATTGGAGTTTCAGACGGTTCTCAGCCGCCATGTGGGTGCTAGGGATCGAACCCGGGTCCTCTGTAAGAGCAGTCAGCGCTCTTAACCACTAGGCCATCTCTCCAGCCCACCTCCTCTTTACTTTTTTTAATAGAGGCACTAAGGCCTATAAAATTCCCTCTTAGGACTGCTTTTAAGGTATCCCATAAGTTTTGCTGTCTTTTAATATCTTTTTCATTTAGTTTCAGGAATATTTTTATTTCTTTATTTCTTCCTTGACCCATTCAGAAGTGTGTTGTTTAGTCTCCATGTGTTCTTGTATATAGTAGGGCTTAATCTGGTGTTGATATTGAGCTTTATTGCACTGTGGTCTGATAGAATGCATGAAATTATTTCTATTATTTTGTATTTGTAGAGGTTTCTTTGTGTCCCAGTATGTTGTCGATTTTGGAGAATGTTCCGTAGGTTGCTGAGTAGAAAGTATATTCTCTGGTGTTTGGGTGGAATATTAGGTCCATTTGGTGTATTGTACTGTTCAGTTTAGATGTCTCTCTGTTTATTCTTTGTCAAGCTGACCTATTCAATGGTCTCAGTGGGATATTGAAGTCCCTCACAATTAGGGATTAATCTGTGCCTTGAAGTCCTACAGATTTGTGTTCATAAAGTTCGGTGCACTGGAGTTTGGTGCGTATATATTCATGATTGTGAAATCTTCATGGCTAATTTTTCTTTGATAAGGATGTAGTGGCCCTTTTTGTCTCTTCTGATTAGTTTTACTTTGAAGTCTATTTTGTCTGATATTATAAAAGCAACTCCTGTTTGCTTTTTGGCACCATTTGCTTGGAATATTTTTGCCCATCTTTTCACTTTAAGTTGGTGCCAAACTTGAGGGTGAGATGGGTTTCTTGTAGACAGCATATGCATCAGTTCTCTTTCTTAATCCATTCTCTCAGTCTATGTCTTCTGATGGGGGAGGTCAGCCTATTAATATTTAATATTATTGAGAGATATGTTGTTTCTTCTTTTTACCTTATTTCTGTTTGCATTCTTGGTCTAGGTTTTTATTTCTGCATTTATACTTTTATTCATTACTCTCTCTAGCTGCTTGGGGATAGTTGGCCCTTTCCTCTGACCTTTGAATTACTTCGAGTATATTCTGAAGGGTGGGTTTTCTGTACATAAATTCTTTCATCTTGTTTATGTCATGAAATAGTTTTCATTCTCCTTCAATTATAATTGACGTTTTTGCTGAGTATACTAATGTAGCTTGGCTTCTATAGTTGTTTAGTACTGGGAATACTTTGGTCCACGTTCTTCTGGCTTTCATTGTTTTCACTGAAAATAAGCTGTAATTCTGATGGGTTTCCCTTCATATGTAACTTGGATATTTTTTGTCTTGCAGCCTTCAGTAATTTGTCTTTGCTTTGGGTGTCTAGTTTCTTTAGCGTTTTTTTTCTTGAAGATTTTTTCCTGAAGTTTTGTGGAATAAATTAGTCTTTTTAAAGTTTGTCTATGTAGAGGTTTATTGTTTTGGGCTGAGGATTACTGTTTTAGTCAGTTCTTTGACCCAGTCCTTCTATTATTGTTCCTTCCAATTAGTATTGCTTCAGAATATGCATATATGCTCTTCACATGTATACCATGTAAACTGAATGTAAACTGTATATTAATTCCAACACATGTTTAGGATTTCACATTTCCCCCTTTAATTTTATATTACTCTAAAGTATGCATACATAACCTCCCCTCATATTACAAAGTCTGAAAATAAGTGGTAGTTTAATTCTAGATCCCATTAATGTATTCACATTATAATGGCACAGTAACTTTCAGAATATATTTCTCAGTTTGTCTTAGTACTAGGTATTTGATGCTAACATCCACACATGAGGGATACCATTAGTTGTTTGTTTTTCTAGTGTTTTAACTATGATATGGCATGGGAAATTCCTTTTCTTTTCTTGTCTATTTGGTATTCTATGTGCTTCTTGTATTTGTGTGGATTCGTCATTTTTCAGTTTGGGGAAATTTTCTTCTATTATTCTGTTGAATATCTGATCAATAACCTTTGTCCTGGGATTCCTTTCCTTACTCTATCCCTATGGTGCAAGATTTGATGTTTTCATAGTGTCCCACATTTCCTGATTGTTTCACTTTTGTTATTTTTTAATTTTTCATATTCTTTGTTTGAGCATTTTAGTTCTTCCACCTTGTCTTCCAGTGTTGATATTCTATTTTCTGCTTCATCCATTCTGTTCCTGAGGCTTCCTCTCCGCTTTTCCTGCTGATTGGATGAGTGTGCAATTTCGTTTTTCATTTCATCCTGTGATTTCTTTAGTATTTCCACTTCCCGTTGTAGTCTGTCATTCTCTCTTTCTAGATCCTTGCTTTTCTAGTTGGTTTCCTGTTTCATATCAGTGTGGGATCTTTTCAGTGTTTCCACTTCATTCCTGAGATTGCCACCATTTCCGTTGATTTCTCTGAGTATGTCTATTATTGTTCTTTTAAGATCTGTGTCCTGGGATATCTCAATGGAGAACTCATTGTTGGTGTTGTCTATAGGACTGATAGATTTTGGTGGGGATTTATTATTTGCTTTTCCCATGTTGTTCACTTTCCTTTGTGTTCTTTACATGTGGATTTGATTTGTTACTTGTAATCTGATGCTAAATTCAAGTGCTTCTTCATTAGGTTGAAATCTTCTTCCTCTAAGTTGGAAGGTTTGGGGTCTCTTCTGTGACCTTGTGCTCTGAGTCACCATCACTGTTCCCACAGGGATAGCCACAAAAGGGGGGAGGGTGGCACTAGTTTGGCCATCCCAATCCCATCACCACTAAGGTGCCTGTAGAACCTTACCAGTTCTGGGCTGGAAGTTGGACTCTCTGGCTCCAGAGACCTGGGCGCAGGCATTGGTCCCAATCCTATGACAGCTGGGGTGTGCAGAGGCATGTGGGACTTTGCCCAGTCTGGGCCAGAATTTAGATACTTTTCTTATAGAAACCCTTCTACCTATGGATGGTACTGCCCATAGAAGACTACATTCTGCTTCTGAGGCTTTTTCCCATCCTTTCCTGGTGGTTGGATGAATGTTCAATATCCGTTTTCATTTTATCCTGTGATTTCTTTAGATTTTACACTTCCCTCTGGAGCTTGTCATTCTCATCTTGTAGTTCCTTGGTTTGTTGGTCATTTTCTTTTTTCCCTTGTCGCCTGGGATCTTTTCAGTGTTTTGACTTCCTTCTGGAGCTTGTCATTTTCTCCCTCTAGATCCTTTCTGAGTTTTTCAATCTCTTCCCATAGTTCTTTCCACCGTTTGTCATTATTTCCCTCTAGGTCCTTCCTGAGTTTTTCATTCTCTTCCCTTAGTTCTCTGATTTCATTGAATGTGCCTAAAGTTGTTCTTCTAAGGTCGGTGTCTTGACTTGTTTCCTCAGAGATCTCATTGTAGGGATCTTCTGTAGGTTTGGTAGAGTTTGGTGTGGATTTATTATGAGCTTTACCCATGTTATTTTTTCTTTGTGTCTTTGGCATGTAGATTTGTCTGTTTATTTGTTTCTTTAAATTCTGGCACCTCAACTTTGGCTGCACAGACTATAATCACCATTGCTCCACCTGTTAGATCCTCTGCGCCAGAGCTCCACCAGGATGGGGGTTGGGGGGGGTGTTGGGTTGCGATGCTACTAGGCCTCCAAGGGTCAAGGCAGATCTGCCTTGACTCACCAGAACCTCAGAAGTAGAATGGAAGAAGCAGAAAAAAGAATATCAGACTTGCAGGATAATATGGAGCAACTAGAAAGCTCAAAAAAAGAATATCAGACTTGCCGGATAATATGGAGCAACTAGAAATCTCAAGTAAAGATAATGAAAATTTTTAAAATACACAAGAGTGGAGCAACCAGGAAATGTGGGACACTATGGAAATACCAAACCTCTGCATCATAGGGATAGAGGAAGGAGAGGAGTCCCAAGACAACACTATTGACCAGATCTTCAACAGGATAATAGAAGAAAATTTCCCCAAGCTGAAAAAAGACAATCACATACAAATATAAGAAACACATAGAACACCATATAGACAGGACCAGAAAAGAAACTCCCCATGCCATATAATTGTTAAAACACTAGATGCTCAAAAAAATAAAAGACAAAATACTGAAATCCACAAGAGAAAAACAAGTTATGTATAAGGGGAAACATATCAGAATCACAGCTGATTTCTCAGTCCAAATGATGAAACCTAGAACGTGGACCAAAGTATTTTCTGTGCAAAATGACTTTAGATGCCAACCCAGACTACTATATCCAACAAAACTGTCAATTTTAGTTGAAGGAGAAAGAAAAATCTTTCACAACATAAACAAGATAAAAGAATACATTGCTAAGAAACCAACATTTCAGAAAATCCTCAAAGCAATCCAAAGAACAGAGGAAAGAAGAAACTATCCTTAAGCAATTAAGGAGAGAAAGCAACAAATTCATAGCAGAGTAAATATAAAACTAGACCAAGAATGCAAACAAAAAGTAAGGTAAAAGGAAGCAACACACATCTCTCAATAATAACCTTAAATACTAATGGCCTAAACTCCCCTATCAAAAGGCATCGACTGGGAGAGTGGAATAGGAAACTGAATATTTCTGTTCTAGTTTGTCTTCAATTGCTGTGACAAAACACTCTGACCAACACCAACTTGGGGAGGAAAGGGTTTATTCAGCTTACATCTCCTGGGTCACAGTTCTCACTCAGGGAGCCCAAGGCAAGAACTCAGGGCAGGAACCTGGAAGCAGAAGCTGAAGCAAAGCCATGGAGGAATGCTGTTCATTGGCTTGCTCCCCTGGTTCATGCCCACCCTGACTTCTTTTTTTTTATTCTTTTTTTTTATTGGTGCTTTGTGCATTTCATACATCATTTTCCAATTCAGATCAGGCATATTTCCCTATCCATTCCCCCCTACCCCCACCTCATCCCAGATCATGCATTTTGCCATAACTGTCCTGCATCTTTCTCTCAGTTTTTTTTTTCATTTTTTAGCTATAAGTGATGATCCATGAGTACAAGCATCCTTCATATGAAACCAATTTGCAGGCTGTTGTGCCCAAACCCCCACAGCCCCACCATCCAACAGGGGGTGAGGGGTTGTATGTTCAATCAAGTTGATCAAATGAGTGTCCAGACTACATTGCTGCTTACATCCTCTACAGGTTAGGAGATGTTATAAGCCACAGTAAGACCCTGTCATATTTAACAGGAAAAAATGTAATTCATGTATTAACATATGTGTCTATACCAAAGTAACCAATCATAACTATTAGTGCTCTTTAAATACCTATATATCTAATTGCTTGTGCTTCATTAGTAGGATCGAAAGGTTATTCCTGGACAAACTGTCAGCCCATGAAAGGAAACAGCCAGAATTGGCCAGAGTCCAAGACAACAGCTCCAGAGAGAGTGGACTGTTTTGCTTCTCATCCACCTGTGCCCCTTTCCTAAGCCTAGGGAAAAATCTGCGGAAGAGGGGACATGGTAGAATGAGTGGCACCACTCATTGTGGGCTGAGCCCTCCCGCACTGCTTGACTATCAAGACAATACTCCACAGATGTAGCCACAGGCCAATCCAATGGAGCCAATTCCCCTATTGAGGCTCCCTCAACCCAGGTGTGTCAAGTTGACACTAAAGCTATCCAGCACAATTGACCCCTTGTCAACTTGACACACAAAACACATCACTATTAAACCACCACCTATCCAGTTCTTATCCCCAAAGTATGATGTTAACATTAATCATGACCTAAGACAGTACAACCTTAAAAGCCCCACAGTCCTTAAAATGTCCAAACGATTAAAAGTTCAGTCTATTAAAAGTCTCATAACTGTGGGCTTCTGTAAAATCCAAAACAAGTACTATCTTATTTCAAAGGGAAGAATCAGGCACACTCAAACAAAACCTAAATCCAGCAAGTAGCTCAAGGCTGGACACCTGGGACTCACTCACAATCTTCTGGGCTCCAAAGGGTATCGACAGCTCCCCTTCTCTGACTCTGCCATCCATGGCACACACAGCTCATCTCAAAGACCCAGGCCGACTCCATTCCACACCTGCCACTACTCTTGGTAGTCATCCCATGGTCCTGGCATCTCCAAAAACCTGGGGTCACCACTGAAACTGAGGCAGCACCTTCACCAATGGTCTCTTCTGACTTCTTCTGATGCAAAGCCTCAGCTTCTCTCCATGACCCTGCAATCCTGGGGTCTTCACTGCAACCGAGGTGTACTGCCCCAATGGTCTTTCATGACCTCTCACAGTGCCAAGCCTCAGCTGCTCTCTGTGACCCCCTCAACTATCAACACTGGAACCATATAGGAGACTCTTACACATTACCAAGTCCTGCCTCTGGCTCGAGATGGAGGCTCAGGCTCCTTCTGGATCATAGCATCTGTGTGCTGACCGTGAAGAAATTCTTCCCAGAAGATTTCACCACAGAGATGGTGGTCTCTTGTTATTTACAGCTGATTTTTCATCCCCAGCTAACCAGAATCAATTGTCCCAGTACAACAAATATTTCACTTCAGGTTCTGGTCTCTTGTTACTTACAGCTAATTCTTCAGCCCCAGCTGACCAGAACCCACAGATTACACAGTCCTGATGATCTCTGTTCCCCTTTGAAAATAGAAACTTCACAAGCCAGGCCTCCATCTTCTACAAATCCTTCAGCAAAACTGCTCCAAGCTCCACAGCAATAATCTATAGGTATTCAATGATCTTCCCAGCCCAATGTTCCAAATGCCTCCACAATCCTTCCCCAAAACACCAAGGTCAGGTCTGTCACAGCAATACCCCACTCTTCTGGTACCAATTTCTGTAACACACGTGGGCTGATGGAGCCTCAACTGGGGAATTGGCTCCATTGGATTGGCCTGTGCCCACATCTGTGGAGTATTGTCTTGATGGTCGAGCAGTGTGGGAGGGCTCAGCCCACAATGAGTGGTGCCACCCTGGGCAGGTTGTTGTGTACTGTATAAGAAGGCAGGCTGGGCATGAGCCAGGGGAGCAAGCTAGTGAACAGCATTCCTCCATGGCTCATGCTTCAGCTTCTGCTTCCAGGTTCCTGCTCTGAGTTCTTGCCTTGGGCTCCCTGAGTGAAAACTGTGACCCAGGAAATGTAAGCTGAATAAACACTTTCCTCCCCAAGTTGGTGTTGGTCAGAGTGTTTTGTCAGGAGATACAGCACACGTTCCATTGAACTGGAAGCTAAGACTTCCCCCTGGCCACTTTGGGCTTCTACTGCCCTTAAGCCAACAGGCTAAGGAAGGAATAACAGTAGTAAGAGGAGTGATTGATCCAGACTACCAGGGGGAAATTGGACTTTTTCTCCACAATGGGGGCAAGGAAGATTATGTCTGGAAGGCAGGAGATGCTGTAGGGCACCTTCTGGTGCTACCATGTCCTATGATTAAGGTCAGTGGGAAACTCCAACAACCCAAACCAGACAGGACAACAAATGGCCCAGACCCTTCAGGGATGAAGGTATGGGTCACTCTTCCAGGGAAAGAGCCAAGACCCACAGAGGTGCTTGCTGATGGTGGAGGAAATACAGAATGGGTAGTAGAAGAAGGTAGTCATAAATATCAGCTGAGGCCACGGGACCAGTTGCAGAAACGTGGATTATAATAGATATTAACTTTTGTCCTATTTGGTTAAGAATGTGCTTGTTCAAGATTCCCATATGTTGTTCCACACGAGGAAAATCTAGTGACAACCAATCAGACTTTCTTTATGAAGCAAGGAAGAAGTCTGTGTACTTTGGTTTCCCCAGTCCAGGCCTTATCAGAGACCCATTGGGAACTCAGAGACTGAGAATGTGGGGGACTGGGACCAGCAGGTTCCTGCCAGCCTGAGGCACCTACATGGAAGTACTCAGAGACTGAGAATGTGGAGGACTGGGACCAGCAGGTTCCTGCCAGCCTGAGGCACCCACATGGAAGGACTCAGAGACTGAGAATGTGGAGGACTGGGACCAGCAGGTTCCTGCCGGCCTGAGACACCCACATGGAAGGACTCAGAGACTGAGAATGTGGGGGACTGGGACCAGCAGGTTCCTGCC
>VZQC01011138.1:723985-797498 GCA_009823505.1 Rhizomys pruinosus | reverse complement strand
ATTTTAAACTCCTAATGAAGGAGCTTGAAGAAGACATCGGCAGATGGAAAGACCTCCCATGCTCATGCATTGGAAAAATTAATATAGTAAAAATGTCCATTCTACCCAAATTAATATATCAATTCAACGCAATTCCAATTAAAATTCCCAGGAAATTCTTCACAGACTTGGGAAAAATTATTAAATTCATATGGAACAACAAAAGACCCTGAATAGCCAAAGCAACCCTGTGTAAAAACAGCAATACAGGGGGAATGTCTATATCAGACATCAAACTATACTACAGGGCTATAGTCATAAAGACAGCCTGGTACTGGCAGGAAAACAGACCTGTTGACCAATGGAACAAAACTGAAGACACAAATTTGAGCACATAAAATTTCAGCCACCTTATATTTGACAAGGGGAGCAAAAAGCCTCAATGGAGGAAAGACAGCATCTTCAGCAAATGGTGCTGTCAAAACTGGATCACCACTTGTAGAAAAATAAAATTAAACCCAACTTCTCTCCCTGCACAAATATCAACTCCAAGTGCATCAAAGACCTCGATTTGAAACCCAAAACCCTGAAGGTGTTAGATGAAAACGATGGCAGCAACTTACAAGACAGGTGTAGGAAGGGACTTTCTAATTCAGACAGGAGCTGCACAGAAAATAAGGTCAACAATTATCAAGTGGGACCTTATTAAACTCAAAAGATTTTACAGCAAAAGAAACAATAAGGGAAGTGAAGAGAAAACCCACAGAGTGGGAGGAAACCTTCACTGCTGATTCATCTGACAGAGCATTAACTTCCAGAATATATAAACTACTCCAAAAACAAAAGATTAAGAAAACAAATAACTCACTCAAAAGATGAAGTAAAGAGCTGAGCAGAGAATTCACAAGCTAGGAAATGGCGATGGCCGAGAAACATATTAAAAAGTGTTCGATATTGCTAATATTTAAGGAAATGCAAACTAAACCACTTTAAGATATCATCTCACCCTGATCAGTCTGGCTAGGATCAAGGAAACAAATGATACCAAATGCTTGAGAGGGTGTCTGGAAAGGGGAACATTCATCCACTGATGGTGAGAATGCAAATTTGTACAACAGCTATGAAAAGCAGTATGGAGGACCCTTAAAAGACTCAAAATGAGCCTACCACTTGACCCAGCCATACCACTTCTGGGTATATATCCATCAGACTTTTCCTACAGCAGAGATACATGTACCGCCATGTTTATTGCAGCTCTCTTCACAATAGTGAAGAGCTGGAACCAACCCAGATGACCCACAACAGATGAGTTGATACAGAAAATGTGGTACATCTACACAATAGAGTACTGTGGAGGTAAAGAAAGATGACATCATGACATTTGCAGGTAAATGGATGGAACTAGAAGATTTTATGCTAAGTGAAGTAACACAGTCCCAGAAAAACAAAAGACGAATGGTATCCCTCAACTGTCAATGCTATCACCAAGTACCTGGATGTAAGACAAAATGAGCAATGTTAATATTATACTCCTCACGATCTAAAGACAACTGTGCTCTTGTATTGGGAATCCCTACACAGGTTCTCGAGCTGACCTAACACTTATTCTCAGACCTTGGACTTTTAGTATATTATGGAGGATATGTGAGCATCTTTTAGAGTAATATGGAAAGAAGTGAATCACGAAATATGCTATTGAAATAACACACAATTTGTTTCCAAAGGATATATAGGTGCAATGTAACGGGCTGGTGCAACTTAGTCTTTCTGGGGTGCTTAATGACCATATCCGAAGTCCCTACCAATTTGACTGAGGGTCCTGGGGACAACTTTGTTCCTTTCCCTCAGAGGTCAACCAAGTCTTAGAGGATTATACATGGGGGTATTTCTTGAAAAGTCCTGCAGTGGTGGCTCACCATTCCTCCTGTTCAGGGAGGTCTTGGAGAGCCACTAATGAGACTTCAGCCAATGTCCAGTCTATAAAGAGGAAAGTTTGCTCATCCTTCAGAAAAGGAAGCCTGGTCTAGCAAGACCTGATTTTTGTCCTCATGTGGATGGAACTGGTGGATGAGGAGCTGAAAGAAGCAAGGAGCTCCCACCCTACCCCCTAAAACAACCCTGAGAGACCCCTGAGGATCAGATCCTCAACTGACCTCAACAAAACAAAACCTGGGTTAATCTGGGCTATCTGTATGGCCTTAAGCATCCAGAAGGAAAGTACAGCCAGAAATAAATAATAAGACCAGAGAACCTGTAATGCAAACGCAAAACTTGAGATCTTAGTAAAAAGACAAAAAGAAAAGAGAGAGAGAGAGAGAGAGAGCACCAGTGAATGGCCTGTCTACAATTCTCACAAGCATGCACATATGCTCTGTAGATGCCACTGTTTTAGGCACTCCTCAAAGACATGAGATACAACTTTTTTTACTTTTTAGCCTTCCAATGTGGACTGAGGACTGCTGAGATTCTCAGCTTGTGAACTAAGCAGCTAATGGGAATTCGGCCTCCTCAGAAGATGGACTGACATTGTTGGATTACCTCGGCAGTATCATGGAGGCCAAAGCAGGGAGATCATGACAGGATGCGTGCTTACTGGACTTCATATGGGGACACAATATTTAAAGCAGAAGCACATCAGTAACGGTTTCCTTCTGCATAAGGTTTTTTTTTGTAATGTAATGTCGTAATCATAATCTACCATCAAATATTTTAGGAATATCCTTAATGTTTAGATAGTATATTAGCAGCATGCAATAATTACATTATAAGTCCTCAAGCAGAGGCAGTCTATTGCAAGGTCCTTCTCTGCTGCCAGTTATCATAGGCTGTTAAAAGTTAGAAAACTGAATAGAAACACTGAACATTGTAGAAATGCACTTTTCTCAGTAATACTTGAGTTGTTGCAATATTACACTATCCATTTGGTTGTTACAAAAAATACTTAAAGGTAATTGACGGTTGTTGCCGTAATAGTATATTGCCTGTATTTCTACCTCTAGTAATGGGCTTTATGTGCTAGATTTCAATATCCTTGAGCCTGGGCAAGTGCACAGTCTTTTTAAAAAGAAACATGGTTTACTTGCACAAAACTTATCAGATGTGAGAGATCGTTAATGCCCTCGAAGTGGTTTTTGTGGGTGTGAAACAAATGGTGAGAATTTGAACTGTTCCCTTATTATAGTATTGAAATTAAGTCTACTTAATCTGTCAAATCATGTTCCTGCCCTGATTTTTTATGTACTTGTATCTCTCAATAAACATCGTGGAAAAAGTATTCATGGAACTGAACAAAAATGACAATAGAACACAACAAAATCTGTGGAATAATTTAAAAGTAGTCTTGAGATGGAAATTTGTAGCCCTAAATGCCCACATTAAAAAAAAAACAGGAAGGGAACAAATAAATGATCTAACACTGAAGCTAAAAACACTTGAAAGACAACAACAAATGAACCCTACACCCAACAGACAGGAAAAAAATAACAAAAAGCAGAGCAGAAATCAATGAAGTAGAAACAAAGAAAACAATACATAAAATCAACGAATCCAAAAGCTGGTTCTTTGACAAAAACAAACAAACAAACAAACAAACAAAAAAAACAAAATAGACAGAACTGTAGCCCATTTAACAAGAGAGAGAGAGAGAGAGAGAGAGAGAGAGAGAGAGAGAGACTCCAAATCAATAGTATTTGTGATGAAAGGGGAAACATCACAACAGATAAAGAAATGATCCAGACAATCATACGGGAATACTTCAAAAATCTATACTCCACTAAATTTGAAAACCTAAGAGAAATGGATGACTATCTGAAATCCTGGGAACCAACAAAGCTTAACCAAGAAGAGATTGACAGTTTAAACAGACCCATAATATTTTAAGAAATTGAAGATGTAATTAAAAACCCCCCACCTAAAAAAAGCCCGGTCCAGATGGTTTCATGGCAGAATTCTATAAAACATTTAAAGAGGTCCGACAACCATTGGTACTCAAACTGCTAAGAAGGATACAAACAGAGGGAATTCTCCCAAACTCCTTCTATGAAGCCAGCATCACTCTAGTACCAAAATCAGGCAAAGATACAAGCAAAAAAGAAAGCTATAGACCCATCTCACTAATGAACAAAGATGCAAAAATTCTCAACGAAATACTTGCAAATCACATACAGACCCAAATAAAAAAGATCATCCATCATGATCAAGTTGGATTAATACCAGAGATGCAGGGATAGTTCAACATATGTAAATCAATAAATATCATAAAACACATAAATGGACTGAAAGACAAAAACCACATGATCATCTCAATTAATACAGAAAAAGCCTTTGATGAAATCCAGCATCCCTTCATGTTTAAAGTCCTAGAGGGAATAGGACTGAAAGGAACATTCCTCAACATGATCAAAGCCATATATAGCAAACCCACTGCCAACATCATCCTAAATGGAGAAAAATTGGAACCATTTCCCTTAAAGGTGGAAACCCAGCAAGGCAGCCCCCTATCACCACTCCTCTTCAACATAGTGCTTGAAACACTTGCTAGGACAATAAGACTAGAGAAGGAAATTAAAGGAGTACTAATCTGAAAAGAAGTTAAGCTATCCCTTTTTGCAGATGATATGATAGTTTAACTAAGGGATGCTAAAAACTCCACCAGAAAACTTCTAGAAATGATTAATAGTTTTAGTGAAGTGTTGGGCTACAAATCAGTAAAATCAGTAGCCTTTCTTCACACCAACAATAAACAAGTGGAGAAGGAATATAAGAAGACCTTCTCACTCACAATAGCCTCAAAAATAATAAGAAACCTGGGAACAAACCTAGCCAAAGATACCAAAGACCTCTACAACAAAAATTTTAAACCCCTGAAAAGGAGATTGAAAATGACATCAAAAGATGGAAAGACCTCTCATGCTCATGGATTGGGAAAATTAATATAGTAAAAATGTCCATTTTACCCAAATTGATATACAGGTTCAACACAATCCTAATCAAAATCCCAAGAGCTTCTTCACAGACTTGGAAAAAAGAATCCTTAAATTCACATGGGAAAACAAAAGACCCCAAATAGCTAAAACAACCCAGAGTGGAAAATGCAATACAGGGGAGATTGCCCTACCAGACTTCAAACTATATTACAGGGCCCTAGTCATAAATACAGCTTCGTACTGGCACAAAAACAGACCTGTTGACCAATGGAACAAAATTGAAGATCCAAACTTGAGCTCATACAATTTCAGCCACCTCATATTTGACAAAGGGGCAAAAAACCCTCAGCGGAGGAAGGATAGCATCTTCAGCAAATACTGCTGGCAAAATTGGATCATCATCTGTAGAAAACAAAATTAAACCCCTACCTCTCACCTTGTACAAAAATAAACTCCAGTTCATTAGAAGCCAATGTTCATTCATTATTTTTTTCTCTCTCTGTTTAGGTGTTGACAGATCTCCGAGGACTTTGGAAGGGTGAATGAACTAAACATGAAGAGCTTGAAAGCGAAGTTCAGAAAGAGTGATGTAAGTCCACTGTGACTCACAGTCTGGCTGGGCTGCTCTGTTCCACGGGGCTACAGAAACAGCTGGCTCCTGCCCTGATAAGGTTCTGAGTTAATAAACTACAGATTCCCTAAGCTCTAGGCGCCAGCTCAGAGTGACGTCTGTCAGTGAGCATGTTTTAGGCTCCTTACTGTTGTGTATACAGCTTTCAAAAACAACCTATAATAAATTCTTCATGTCTGTGTCAAAAAAATAAAAAAATAAAAAAAAAACTCCAAGTGGATCAAAGATCTCAATGTGAAGCCCGAGACCCTGAAGGTGATAGAAGAAATAGTTGGCAACAACCTATAAGACATAGGTGTATGAAAAGACTCTCTAAATCAGACAGCAGCTGCACAGGAAGTAAGGTCAACAGTTGACAAATGGGACCTCATCAAACTCAAAAGCTTCTGTACAGTGAAAGAAACAATCAAGGAGGTGGAGAGAAAACCCACGGAATGGGAGGAACTCTTTACCAGTGATACATCTGACAGAGCATTAACATCAAGAATATATAAACTACTCAAAACAAAGAAGAAGACAAATGACCTACTCAAAAGATGGAGTAAAGAGATGAAAAGTCTTCACCAGTGAGGAATTAAAGATGGCTGAGAAACCTCTTAAAAAGTGTTCAACATCATTAATAATTAAGGAAATGCTAATTAAAACCACTCTCAGGTATCATCTCACTCCAATACAACTAGCTAAGGTCAAGAAAACAAAAGACAACAGATGTTGGAGGTGTTGTGGGGAAAGGGGAACACTCAGCCACTGCTGGTGGGAATGTAAACTTGTACAACCACTATGGAAAGCAGTGTGGAGAACCCTTAAAAGACTCAGAATGAGCCTACCACCTGACCCAGTCATATAACTTCTGGGTATATACCCCAAAGACTCATCCCACCGCAAAGATACATGCACATCCATGTTTATTGCAAAGAGCTGGAACCAACACAAATGCCCCTCAACAGATGAGTGGATGACAAAAATATGGTACATCTACACAATGGAGTACTATTCAGCAGTAAAGAAAGATGGCATTATTAACTTTGCAGGTAAATGGATGGAGCTCGAAGCCATTATGCTAAGTGAAGTAACACAATCCCAGAAAGACAAACGGAGAATGGTTTACCTCATTTGTAGATGCTAACACCAAATCCCCCAGATGAAAGGCAAGCTGAATGACAATATTGTTATATTTCTGTTTATCTGAAAGCAACTATGCTGTTATAATGTGAATCTCTCAATGGGTTCTAGAATCCACCCACCAATTATTCTCAGGCTCTCTAATTACTGTATATGCATGAAGAATATGTATCTGTATTTTAGAGTAATATAAAATTAATGGAGGAAAATGTGAATTCCTAAGCATAAAAAAAAGTCAGAGAAAGATGCAGGACAGTTATGGCAGAATGCATGATCTGGGGTGGGGTGGGGTTGGGGGAAGGGAAAGGGGAATATGCCTGAACTAAATTGAAAAATGATGTATGAAATAAAAAATTAAAAAAGTAATACATCTCGAAAGCTGGGGGTGGTGGCACACGCCTTTAATCCTAGTATTTGGGAGGCAGAGGCAGGTGGATCTTGGTGAGTTCTAGGCCAGCCTGGTCTACAGAGGGAGTTCCAGGCCAGCTAGGGATATGGAGAGACCCTGTCTCAAAAAGACCGAAAAAAAAAAAAAGAAATACATCTTGAAAAAATAATTCTAAGGTATCATGGCGATTCTAAATCCAGTCAAGTTAAGAAATAAGATTAGCCATCAAAATAGATTCAATTACCACGTGCCCTTTTCAAATGATTTTTAAAAATTATTTATGTATTATTTTTATTTTATGCATATGAGTGTATTGTTGTCTGCATGCATGTACATTCACCCATGTTGTGCAATGCCCATGAATATCAGAGGAGGACATCAGATTCCCCTGGAACTCAGATTAGGAATGGCTGTTAGTTGTTGTGTGGGTGCTGAGAATTGAACCATGGTCCTCTGCAAGAACAGCCAGTGCTCTTAACTGCTGAGCCATCTCTTCAGCCCTGAGACATGATATTGTATTATCATATATTCGCTGTACAAAATGATGAGTTTCATTATATTTTCATAGTTGGTACCAAGTGTGTTGGTGTGCACCTATAATTCAAGCACTGGGAAGGGAAAGGCTGAAGGATCAGAAAAGTCAAGTCCAGTTTTGACTACATGGTAAATTTCAGGCCAGATTATGCTGTATGTAACCCTGTCTCAAAAGACAGCATTTAAGGACATAGAGAAATCAAGCTGGAACTGGGCTGGAAGCTTTCGTTTTGTTGACTAGTTTTCATAGTACCAGAAAGTGTGATGAAGAATGTTGGAAAAGAGTCATCAACATGGGGGCTGGAGAGATGGCCTAGCGGTTAAGAGCGCTGACTGCTCTTACAGAGGACCTGGGTTCGATCCCCAGCACCCACAGGTGGCCGAGAACCGTCTGAAACTCCAATTCCAGGAGAACCCCAGTTCCAGGGGAATCCGACACCCTCTTCTGACCTCCTTGGCATTGCACAACAGGGGTGCACAAACCTGCATGCAGACAGTACATTGATACACATACGGAAATAAATAAAATTAAAAAAAAAAGTCATCAACAATCTTACTTAGCTGTAGGCCATGTGTGCTACACTACCATTGTGCCAGGCAAGGTACATATACTAGTGCAATAGTGACATGGCAGCTACCAAAAATGTTCAGATTGAATTTGAGGCTAATTCCACAGGAAGGAAATCGTGCCTGGTATTGTAAACCTGCTAAAAACCCATGACAGGGATGTCATAGGCCCTAAAGCTACCGTTATCTTGCTGAATGGACATGTTTTGCCTATCAAAGTACCTTCTACAAAACAATGGCATTATGAAGTTACAATAGTGCTCCTGTTAGTTTTGTTCAAAAAACTTCTGTTTGCAGTGAGTGCTGCTAATTTGCAGCTGATCAAAGTGCTGAAAATAAGTGGCTATTGATATTTTTTTGGTCTTTTCAAGACAGGGTCTCCCTGTAGCCCCGGCTGTCCTGGAACTCACTCTGTAGACCAGGCTGGTCTTGAACTCACAAAGATCTGCCTGCCTCTGCTTCCCAAGTGCTAGGATTAAAGGCGTGCACCACCACACCCGGCATAAGTGGCTATTGAATGTTCATCTCTAAAAATAGGACATCTACAGCACTTCTTCCACGGCTTAGGAAACTCTGAAGAGTGCGAAGAAAGTATGTAAGAGCTCGAGGCAGGATGAAGTGTTGAGGAATGTTGTCTTCCAGGCGTAACATGACAATTGCACTCATGAACTCACAGTAGCTATGACAAGAACTGTAGACAATCAGGCATCTGAAGGTTCCATCACAAAAAGAAGAGAAGCTCACAAGACCCATCCCTGAAGATCTACAGGAAATTAGATGGATATCTAGGCCAGTTCCATATTCAAGTTTCTGTGACTTGAATAGCAATATACATGAAAATTTAAGTATCTCTGATGTAGGACTTAGAATTATTTGGGTATATAACCAAGAATGGTAGAGCTAGGTCATTTGGTAGCTCTATTTTAGTTTCTTGAGAAGCATTCATTCTGATTCCCATAGTAGCTATACCAATGAATAAGGGTTCTTTTTCTCCCACATGCTCATTTGTTGTCATTTATTTTCTTGATGCTAGTCATTCTGCCTGAGGTGAAATGGAATTGTGAAGTAGGTTTAAATTGAATTGGAAACTTTTTCAAGTATTTATTGGCCATTTGTAATTTTTCTTATTGAGAACCGTCTAATAGAACTCTCTATAGCCTAATTATCTAATGAATCATTTCATTTTGGGTTATCTAAATTTTTCAGTTTTTTTACATATTATTCACTGCTCTGGTCTGTAGTTTGAATCATAGGCAGCCTCTATACTCTTGTGGTTGCTTCCTTTGTTATAAAGAAGCTTCTTAACTTCATGTAATCTCATTTGTCAAGTCTTAGGATCATTTCTTGTGCTATTGGAACCCTGTCCCGGAGATAATTGCTATTTCCATATTTTCAAGTGATTTCCCTCTAACAGTTTCAAAGTTTCAGCTCTTAAAGATAGGTCTTTGATCACTTTGAATTGAGTTTTGGCAAGATATATAACTACAGTTTTGTTTTGCTTCATGAAAAATCTATTTTCTTAGCACAAGGTGTTAAAGAAGCTGACTTTTCTGCAATGTACATTTTAAGACTTTTGATGAAAATTGAGTGGCCTATAGCTGTGATTTCATATTTTACACAATCTATTCTATTTTATTGATCAACATGTCAATTTTTCTGCCATTATCACTCTTTCTATTACTGTGGGTCTTTAATTACAATTTGAGTTTAGATCTTGTGATAGTTCCAGCATTGCTATTCCTTATAAGGATTCATTTACCTGTTTAATTATTTTTCTTCTTTCATATGAATTTTAGAATTGTTTTTTTTCTAGTGGTATGAAAACTATCTTTGATCTGTTAATGGAAAATGCATTGAATCTGTAAACTATTTTCAATCATATGGCCAATTAATAATATTAATTCTGCCTATCTATGAGCACAGGACATGTTTCCATCTTCTACCTTCTACAATTTCTTTCTTCAGTGCTTTAAAGGTTTTCACTGTAGAATTCTTTCACAACTTTGGTTATGTGTATTTCTGAGTATTTCATTTTTTTAATGTGAATTAGGTTTTATTTTTTATTTGTTTGGTCTTTTTGAGACAGGGTCTCTCTTTGGTCCCAGCTGGCCTGGAGCCTGCTATGCAGACCAGGCTGGCTTTGAACTCACAGAAATCTGCCTGCCTCTGCTTCCTGAGTGATGGGATTAAAGGTGTGTGCCACCATGCACAGCTTAGGTTTTATTTTTAGTTAAATTTTTGAGATGTTAATACAATGTAATTTGATGGTATTTAGATCTGCTCCCCTATCCACAACTCCTCTTATTGCTTCCCATCCAATTGAATGTACTATCTTGTGTTATATATGTATATGCACATATAAAATAAGGCCTATAGCATCTAATTTGTATCCCCAGATGTCCTTCACTGTGGGTCCATCCACTGGAGCATGATAAACCTACCAGGAGTCCCATCCTTAAAGGAGACTTTCTTTCCTTTTCGAAAAGCCACTGGTTGCCAAATTTTTCTTTGATTTGGTTGGGATTTCTTAGCCACTTGCCCATGTCTATCCTGGGATTTTGTCTGCTTTGAATTTGCATGGGACTTGTGCATTCTGTCACCATTGATGTGAGCTCATATGAGGAGCTGACCAGTTCTCTGAAAAACTCTGTTTTCTTGTAGTCATCTACCACCACTGGATCTTACAATTTTTCTGACCCCTCTTATATAATGATTCCTGAGCCTTTGGAATCAAAAGGCTCTTATTAGCCACCCTATTTAATGATAAACACTCTTCAGCCTATTGTCTGCACATTGGCCAGTTGTGGCTTTCTGTGTTAACTACTATGTGATGCATAAGAAAACTTCTCTGGTGAGTGTTGAGAGATGAATTAATCTATGAGCATAACAATAAGTCTTTAGGAATTATTTGTATAAAATAACTAGTATTAGGCTCTCCCCAATGTCCTGTAACCTGTCTACCCTCAGGTTCCTAAACCTGATATCAATCTCGGTATGGGCTCCACCCCATAAAACAGAACTTAAGTCCAATCAGAGTGTGATTAGTTATTCCCATAATATCTGTGCCACTATTCCAGAGGTGGGTATATCTTACCAGGCCAGTTCTTGTTATAGTTCACAAGACTCACAACTGGGAAAGGTTGATGGTTATTCTTTCTTTGTAGTAGTATGCATAGCACTTTCCAGCACTATGAACATTAGCCAGTAGAGATGAGTCTTTAGAGTCAACACCAGCTTGATTTCTCCACAGCTCATGTATGTAGTATCTGCGGCAGTAAGAAATTACCATCAAGTTCTGGTGAGTATACACGTGCAAGGGGAATGGACAGTATTTTTCAGTGCATATATGGCCACTGGTCAACAGTTTCTAGAGAAGGAGTCTATTCCTGCCATTGAGGGTTTTGTTTTTGTTTTTTGTGGGTTTTTTTAGCCTATGATGTCTCAAAGGGTCTTGGAGGTATCTCACTTTAATATGTATGCACTTTAAAAAGATTCTATAATGGTAGGTTTCTATATGGCTGTTTCTATAAGCTTTTAATGTTACTTCTCCCTCTATATACTCCATCCTCTGCCTTGTCCATTCATTCCCTCACCCCATTTAGCCCTTTCTACTCTAATGTTCCTCTTTCCCCTTGCATAACTCTGTATTCTACCACCCCACCAAAGAATCCTCTCCATTCCCAACCCATGATTGTTTATTAGTTTCTTGACCTCTGGATTTCAAATTGAAACATGTATATCTAAGATTTCAAAGGTAGCATCCAATTATGATAAAGAGCATGGAACATTCATCTTTCTGGATCTGGGTTACTTCATTCTGGATGATTGCTGTCAGTTCCATGGATTTAAATAAAAATTTCTTCTGATGATTGTCAGTTCCATGGATTTAAATTAAAATTTCTTAATTTTATTTTTTAAGAAGTGAATAATATTCCATTGGGTATCATGTCTTCATTCATTATCCATTTATCAGTTAATGGACATCTAGGTTGTTTCTAATTTATGGCTATCATGAAAAAGGTATCAATGAACTCAAACAAAATGAATAACCAAGATATTATGACTAGTGCAGAAATAAATAACCCCAACATGTTTCCCGAGAATGACAAGCAAGGAAATGCACTAGACAAATGATTAAAAAATAGAAATTATAAATATGTTCAACGAATTCAAAGAGGACATGAATGAAAACTGAATGAAGAGTGTGAAAATACAAGAAACAGTTGAATTAAATAACTGAAACAATTCAGAACATAAAAGTAGAGTTCAGTAAAGATAATATTTGAAGAAAAGGTAAACTGAAATAAAACTCAAAATAAAAATCTCAGGAACTCAAATGAAAAGATTAGGAAAAAAAGCAAAAAAGAATTGGAGGAAATGGAATAGAGAATGTCATCAGAACCTGAAGACAAGCTTCGGAAAATGGATTATGCAATCAAAGAAAATGTCAAATCTAAAATAACCCAGGAATAGAATAGATCTCTGGGACACTGAAAAATACCAAACATTTGAATTATAGGCGTTAAAAGGGAGAAGAGATACAGGCTAATGCACAGAAAATATTTAATGCATATTTTATTGAGTACTTGTGCATTTCATACAAAAAATTAATCATATTCAGACCCCCTGCCCCATATGCACCTTGGGTACCTTCCTCACTGGGTTTCATGCATTATGTCATATATGTTAAGACTTATATGGTCAAGCATTTGTATCTAGATGTCCCTTGGTGCAAGTTCATTGACTGGAGTCTAGTCAGGCTATGTAAAGTCACTGCATTAAAGAAAAACAACTTTCCTTCACCCAGCAGTAATCTGTTGCCAATAGTTCCTTAGCTGAGGTTGAAACCTATTGCCTGTTTCCCCAGGTCTATAGTGGATTTTTGTCTGATTGAGTCAGTATAGATCTTCTGCATACTGTCAAAAATGCTGAAAGTTCACAAGCAAGTTCCCAGAGGCCTGGGAACCTCTGTTTCCTTATGTTCATGCACCAACCTTGGCACTTACAATCTTTCTGCCTCTTCTTCAACAATGGTCCCTGAGTATAAGGTGAGTGAGGTTTAATACGAGCCCTATCTAGGGAAATGTACTCTGAAATCTCTTATTCTCTTCCCCTTGGCCAGTTGTGACCCTCTATGTGCATCACACTCTGTTTCATGGGGAAGCTTCGATGGTGAGTATTAAGGGACATATTAGTATTGTCTCTACTCCCTGCTCTGCTATGTTCCCTGAGCCTTAGGTGTAAAGGTTCCATGATGTGTCACTTAGGGCTTAGCATCTCTTAGACATGTGTTCTCTGTGGAAAACTCTGTAATACTTTCCATCTGTGTCAAAAAGAATCTTCTTTAATGAGCGGTGACTGATATACTTGTCTGCATACAGTAAGAAATGTAATTTGTCTAGAGATATGACAGAGATAGGGTTTTATAGGATCTATGGCATCTCCAGCCATGTGTATTTGGCTATATTTACAGTCCCACATGAGTTCCTTCCCATCGAAAGGGCTTCAAGTCCAATTAGGTAGCTTTTGATTACCCCCAAGATAAAAGTGACACTGATGCACCACTATAGTTTGCTGATGCTAGTCATTGTAGATATTAGGGTTTTAAGCTGTAGTTGCACCACTGTTTGATTTTCTCAATTTTCAGCTTGCATAGTATCCTCTATAACTATGAGAGCTAGTCTTTAGGGAGGAGGCTTCCAGGTCAGTTCCATTGTTCCAAGTCCTGTGTCTGAAGTATATCCTGTTTTCAGCAACAAGGTCTTACCTTCAAGTTCTTGGAGGTAATCAAGTGCTGTGGCAATAGCCTGTTATTTGCAGAGTCTCTTGGACTACCATGATTAACAACTAGTCAGAGAATTGGCAGTTCAGTGGTAGAACTGAATTTCCCATGCAGGAGAAATAATTTTTAATAAAAGCATAGAAGAAAATTTCCCTAACTTAAGGAAAGAGATACCTATCAATGTACAGGAGGCTCACAGAAAACCAAGGAGACAGGACCAGAAAAGAATCTTCTTTGATGAGTGGTGACTGATACACTTGTCTTTAATATAAGGATCTATATTTAGCATAAAGTATAATAGTATAATAGTCAAAACACTAAACATACAGAATAAAGGAATGTTATTGAAAGCTGTGAGAAATATCAAGTCACATATAAAGGCAGATTCCATCACAGACTACTACACCCAGAAAACTATCAGTAATAATTAAAGAAGAAAGAAAAAAATTCTATGATATAAACAGATTTAATGAATTTATGTCCACAAAACTAGTTCTACAAAGAATACTCGATGGAATGCTTCAGTCAGAGGATAAGCTTATTCTTTTTTATAATACTTTTATTGATGTTTTGTGTATTTCAGACATCATTTCTCAGTTCCATTTAGACATATTCTCCCTTCCCTTCCCCCCACCCTACCCCAAATCATGCATTCTGCCATACATATCTTTCATCTTTCGCTCAATCTTTTTAAAGTTTTTCTCTGTAAAGGTCCATTGTTTTGAGCAGAATTTAACTATATCAGTCCATTCTTTGACCTGGTCCCTATGTTGTTATGGTTCCCTCTCCATTGTATTGCTCCAAAATATGCTTATATAAATGTCGTACATGTACCAGAGTTATGTCCTCCAGGAATAAACTGTATGTTAGCTCCAATATATGTCTAAGATTTCACATTTTTCCCTTTAAGTTTATATTACTCTAAAATATGGATATATACTTTTCACCTATATACATTAATTACCATGTCTGAAAGTATGTGGTAAGTTAACTCTAGGGCTCATTAAAAGATTCACCTTATAACATCACAGTTGCTTTCAGATAGAAAGAAATATAACAGTAACCTTGTCAGCTTGTCTTTCAATTGACAGGTTTGGTGCTAGCATCCACAAATGAAGCCTTGGAGATGCTCTTCCTCTCTTTGACCAGTGCTCACAGTTTCCTGGGACTGCAAGCTCCTAGACTGTTCCAGCCAGCAGGTTAAGGACCCAGGTCTTAGCCCTGGTAGAGATGGGGAGGGAGAGGTAGTGAAGCCCAGAGAGAGAAAGAGAGAAAGAACAAGGAAAGGAGAAGGAAAGGACGGACTCAAGGATGAGACCAGGAGGAATTCCACAAGGGAATAACTCAGCTTTATTAATGTAATCTGGGGTATTTATATTGGACCTTGTGGGGGTTGGGGAATACAGGATTTTACACCATATACTCTAGATCACTACAGGAATGTGACAATGCTTTGCTCAAAGCATCAAAGACAGTTGGTGCCAGGCAGGTTTCAAAGGCAAGCAGGAGATCAGCAGGACTCTGGCCTGAGAGCTGGGGGTTGCCAGCTGACTTCCAAAGTGATTCTGCCATACGGAATTCCCACACACAAATGAGGGAAACCGTTCCTTGTTTGTTTCTTTAAGATAGACTTATGATGTGGTGTTTCTTGGTATGGATAAGTGACAGGGGAACAGATCCAGGATGGGATAGGATCCCTATGACCCATGGAAGTCTGACAGCTAAGATGATGGAGCACTAGAAGGTCTCAGAGACACAGAACAGAACTGCAAATCTAAGACAGGGAAACATCACAAATATCCAGGCTAGACTGAGAGCTGAGATGGCAAAGAGTAACTCAACTTGCCAAAGCTAGAGGAGCATGCAGATCCAGGATGGGATATGACCACAGCACAGTAGACTGAATTGTCTGCATTGGAATAGGTAACCACTAATGGGTGCTGAAGACTTAATATTGGCTATGTACTTGAAAATGATTACTACCACTAATGGGTGCTGAAGACTTAATATTGGCTATGTACTTGAAAATGATTACTTTTAAAATGATACTGGTTACTTCATGTATGTCAAAGATCCTGAAGCTCTTCTTTTCTGAACTGAAGATTGTACAGATCCATATGTTTTGTGGGGAAAGGCTATGCTATCAGAATCACAGTTCTTTCTGGTACTAACACCTAGTCTTATCAACAATTCACAATCTGACAAAATGAAGGTATGAATAGCATAGAGAACTCCCATAGGAGCAGTACCACAAAAATTGTTACTCTTCAGTGCTGCTTCTGTAGGGTTATTATCCCAGGAGTATGATCTCAGTAGCACTTAGTGATTCATTCCTGGGTTTAGGTTACTGGATGGATCCTCTTATCTTCCATGCTTTTATTTGAAGTGTCTTCTAGGTTAAGATCAAATCTGAGACATGATTGAATCTGGGCACAATTACTGTAAGCAGGGCTTGGAGTGCTGCTCATCATGAGAGAACCTGTTGCTCTTACACAAAACTCCTGGTTCAATCCTAATTCTAACAACAACAACAGCAATAATGATAATAATAGCAAAGCACAAATGGAATAAGTTATATAATATATATATAATATATAAGATATATATATGTATAGATATGATAGCAATAAAAGGAAGAAGAGATTATGGATCTGAGAGGGAGGGTGCGGGAGCACATGAGAAAAATTAGAGTGGAGAAAAGGTGAGATGGAAATTATGTAAATGTAGTACTCACATATGAAATTCTCAAATAAATTCTAAAACTTAAAAATGTGTAAATGAGGGGTGAAGAGATGGCTTAGTGGTTAAGAGAGCCAACCGCTCTTACAGAGGACCCGGGTTCGATCCCCAGCACCCATATGGCGGCTGAGAACCGTCTGAAACTCCAATTCCAGGAGAACTCCAGTTCCAGGGGAATCCGAGACCCTCTTCTGACCTCCGCGGCATTGCACCACACGGATGCACAGACTTGCATGCAGACAGTACATTCATACACATACAGAAATAAATAAAATTAAAAAAATAAAAAAAATGTGTAAATGAATAAGGAAGCAAGCAAGTAAGCAAACAAACAATGAAAATTTTATTTTTCCCAGCCAAGATGATCAGATGAGAGGGAAAGTAGAGATTATTGCATTACATACTTATGGAAACTTCTCTCTTGGGCTTTTTAGGCTGAGGGCCCTAGGGATAGGGCATCATCTAGTCAGTTTCTCCCACCTCAAATTATTTCAGTTGTGATACTCAGCAGGTATGAAGCTGTAATCATAGTTGAAACTAGTTAAAATCCTTAGCTGAATTACCATTAAAAGAAGGTAGTATGTCTCATAATTTTGACACATGCTGAAATTGTACAGTGGAATGACTACAGGCTCCTAGAGACAAGAATATGCAGGAGTTTAAGAAAGAAGTACAGGTTCTCACCCAGACTAGGATTGCTGCAGACACCAATCCCTTTCTTGGACTAACTCCCTTACCCTGATTGGCCAACCACCTTAGCATAGGTGGCTCAGTCCCCTTCAGGTATTCCAAACTCCGTATCTCCTGGCACAACTCACCTACCAGACAGTCTCACCCTACCTAGGATGCTGGTAAGTCAAAACCCACTTTTCTCTCTATTCCTTTCCTCACATGCTCCTCACCCTCATCACGCCAGCCTGGGACACAGACATGCATCCAATTTTCCACCTTGGACTTTTGATTTAGCTCCTTAAAGGAAACTTGCAAAATACCCTAACACAGACCATTAAGCATCCCCTCAGGTGGTCCTGAGAGCTGGGGTTTGCCAGCTGACTTCCTAAGTGCTTCTGCCATACAGAATTCCCACACAAAAATGAGGGAAACCATTCCTAGTTTGTTTCTTTAAGACAGACTTATGATGTGGTGTTTCTTGGTATGGATAAGTGATCTTGAATATTTGTATCTTGTTTGTTTTTTCCCCAGTTCTTCTGACTATGGCCCAGCTGAGTAATGCTTGATGTTCAGTCTTGAAGCTACTTTATATTGATAAAGGGACAGTGTTCAAGTCTGCAAGTCTGGGGTGGGGAAAGATCCCAAAGGTCCAGGTTGGACTTCACATCTTCCCTACCCTCATCCCACACAGGCAGGCACTCAATTTTTCACCTTAGACCTCTGATCTATCTCCCTAAGAGAATCATGCAAAACACCCCCTTAGGTGGTCCTTTCCAGAACCCAACCTCACTGGAGGTGACCTACCTGAAAGACCTGCCCCAGGAAGGATCTTGTTAAGTCAGACCCTGCCCACCAGCCAACCATTCAGTTCATCTCCTCCAACTCCACCCTGTTCTCTCCCAGACTAGGATCCCCTCAGACACCAATCCCTTCCTTGGACTAATTCCCCTACACTGAGTGACCAAGTACCTTAGCATGTGTGCAAAGCACCAACTCAGGTAATCCCAAGCCCCATCTTCCTTGACTTGATCTGCAGAACAGTCGTCCCTACCTAAGACTTGGAAAAAAATGAACCAAGCTATATTAACAATATAAATATACCCAAACTCATTAAAAACAAAAGCCAAACAGAAATACCTACTGGTCAGATAACCAATAAAGAACATCCATATGCCCAGATGGCAGTGCAAAAAAAGAAATAATATGAAAAACCAAGAGAATATGTCCCCAGCAAAACCCTCCATTCCTACATAAGTGTGCTATAATGAGAATNTATATATATATATATATATATAGAGAGAGAGAGAGAGAGAGAGAGAGAGAGAATATGTCCCCAAGAAAACCCACAACCCCTCCAGAAGGGCACTACAATGCAAACCATTCCAAAGAACAGCTGGACTCAGAATTATAAACATGATCACAGAACATAAATAAAACACAAATATCTCAAAGAATTTGTGAGGCAAGCTCAGGAATATACAAATATGTGGCTTAATGAACTATCAAAAACATTCATGACTAGAGAAGGGAATTCACAGAGATAGAGGAAAACCCACATGGAAATCTGTATGAATACAAGGAACCCAATAAGCACGTTGGAAACAACATCAGAAAGCCTCACAAGCAGAACGAATGAAACAGAAAATAGAATATCAAAACTGGATGACAAAGTTGAAGCTCTGGAACCCTTAAGCAAAGACTATATAAAATTTTAAAAACCGACAATAATGGAATATGCAAGAAATGTGGGACAATAGGAGAAGACCCAATCTAACGTTTATAGGCATGCAAAAAGGAGACGAATCTCAGGCCAATGGCATTGAACAGATCTGCAACACAATTATGGAAGAAAACCTCCTAAAATTAAGGAAAAAATTACCACCTATAGAGATTCAAGAAGCACATAAAACACAAGTAGATATGAGCAGAACAGAAATCCCCCATGGCATATCATAGTAAAAACATCAAAATACAGAACAAAGAGAGGGTACTGAAGGCTGCTGGAGAAAAACAAGTTACATATATAAGAAAACCCATCAGAATCATAGATGACTTCTCAATACAAACTGAAAACCAGAAGAGCCTGGAGGATTCCCAGCTCTAAATGACCTTGGATGCCAACCCTGAATACTCTATCTAGCAAAAGTGTCAAGGTTAAAGGAGAACAGAAAAATTTTCAGAACATGAACAGGCTGAACGAATTCATGTCTACCAAACCAGCACTACAGAGAATGCCTGAAAGGACTAAAGACATGAATGAGCATACTCAAGAGGTTGCACACACACACACACACACACACACACACACACACACACACGGGTATAATAATGGAAATTCAAAATATATCCACAAACTTAAAGAAATTAAATTGACAGTATCAAATATACACCTTTCAATAATATCATTAAATATCGATGGCCTCAACTCCCTTTGTCATAAACTAGCAGAATGGATCAAAAAAGAAAACACAACTTTTTATTGTCTTCAAGAAAATTATCTCACCTTCAAGGATAGACACTACCTTAAAGTGAAAGAGTGGAAAAAAGTATCCAAGCAAATAACTCTAAAAAGCAAGCAGATGTTGCAATCCTAACATCTGGTAAAATAGACTTCAAATTAAAACTAGTCAGAAGGGAAAAAGAGGGCAACTTCATTCTAATCAAAGGAACAATTGACCAAGAAGGTATGACAATCATGATTATATATTTACCACATTCTGTTGCCCCAAAATTAATGAAAACAGTACCCCAGGACTATAAAACACAGATTAACCCCAAGTCAATAATAGTAGGTGACGTCAATTCCCCACACTCTTGAATAGGCAGATCAACTGGACAACGGATAAATGGAGAGACATCTGAATTAAGGGAAATAAGCCTGAACTGAATTGGAAAAAATGTATGAAATGCACAAAGCATCAATAAAAACTAATTAAAAAATAAATAAATAAATAAATAACACCTTACAATAAATGGACCTAACAGAAATCTTATTTATTTATTTATTTATTTATTTATTTATATGAATGTATTCTCTGCACGGAGGTCTGTGCACCCGTGTAGCGCAATGCCACGGATGTCAGAAGAGGGCGTCGGATTCCCCTGGAACTGGAGTTCTCCTGGAAGTGGAGTTACAGACGGTTCTCAGCCGCCATGTGGGTGCTGGGGATTGAACCCTATGCACCAAAGAATTCACTTTCTATTCAGAAACCCATGCAAGCTTTAATAAAACTGACCACATTCTGGTACACAAAGCAAAACTCAAAAATTCAAAAAATTGAAATAATTCCATATATTCCATCAGACCACAGTGGAATAAAGCTTATAAACAACAGCAAAAGAAGCTCTAGAAACCACAGGAACTCATGGAGAGTAAACAACACACTCCTGAATGAGCAATGGGTTAAAAAGAAATTAAGAAGAACTAAAAGGATTCCTGGAACTAACTGAAAATGACAATACAATGCAACCAAACCTCTGGGATATCTTAAAAGCAGGCCTAATAGGGACATTTATAGCTCTTAGTGCCTACATTAAAAAATGAGAAAGCACATACATAAAAAATTTAACAGCCAACTCAGGACTCTGGAAAAGCAAGATCAAATGAAACCAAAACTAGTAGATGAGAAGAAATAACAAAAATCAGAAGAGAAATTAATAAAATAAAAACAAAGAAAACAATATCAAAAAATCAATTAATCTATGAGCTGGTTCTTTGAAAGGTTAGACAACGTAGACCCTTGGCACAGCTAAACCAAAGAAAGAAAGAGAAATTCAAATTAATAAAATCAGACACAAAATGGAAAACATCTCACCAGGCACCAAAAAATTCCAGAACATTGTAAGGGAATAATTTTAAAATCAAATTTGAAAACATAAATGAAATATATGAATTTATAGAGTCATTGGCACAATCAAAGTTAAACCAAAAAGAGGTCAATAGCTTAAACAGTCCCATAACAAAGGAGGAAAAAAACACAAGACCTCTGGACCAAAAAACAAACAAACAAACAAAAAAACTGGGTTCCTCAGATGTCTTCATGACAGAATTCTACCAAACATTCAAAGAAGATCAATAACCAGTATTGCTCAAATGATTCAAAAATATAAAACAGGAAAAATCCCAAATTCAAATTCCTTCTATGAAGCCAGGATCACTAATACCAAAACAGGAAACAATACAACAAAGAAAAAAAAAACAAAAAAAAAACTATAAGCTCCTATCCACAATGAACTCAGACACAAAGATATTCAACAAAATATTCACAAACCACATAGAGATGCTGTATTAGTCACTTTTCTGTTGCTGTGATAAAACCACCATGAGCAAGGGAACTTATAAAAGGAAGAGTTTATTTGAGCTTACGATTGATGGTTCCAGGGAATCAGAGTCCATTGTGGTGGGAAGCATGGTGGCCAGGGCTGGAGCAGCAAGCTGAGGGTCACATCTTGCAATGAACACAGGAAGCAGAGAGAGAGACTGGAGACCACAAGGCTTGTTAAACTCACTAAGCCTACCCCCAGTGACGTACTTCCTCCAGCACGGCCACACCTTCTAAGACATCCAAGAACAGTGCCACCAACTGGAGACAAAATGTCTGAATACTTAAAGCCTATGGGGGGACACTCTCATTCAAACCACCACATTCCACTCCCTGGCCCCCATAGGCCATATAAAATGCAAAATGCATTTAGTCCAACTTAAAAGTCCCCATAGTCTTTACCAGTTTCAATTCTATTCAAAAGTCTATCAACCAAAATCTCTTCTGAGACACAGGCTGATCTCTTAACTGTAAGCTCCTGTAAAATCAAAAGGCAAATTACATACTCCCAACACACAGTGGAACCGAATACACATTCCCATTCCAAAAGGGAGGAATGGAGGCATAGTGAGGAAATACTGGACCAAAACAAGAATGAAAACCAGCAGGGCAAACACCAAGTCCAGTAACTCCATGTGCAACTTCTGGGACTTGACTTCCAAAGGGCTTAGATTGCTCAGCTCTTCCAGCTTTGCTTGCAACATACATCTCTTTCTTAGGCTGTACGCAGCTCTCCTTGGCAAATATCTCACAGCTCTGGCATCTCGAATGTCTTCTTGGGGTCTCTGCTGCCAACCAAGCTTCACATTCACAGCTTCACGCAATGGCCTATCAGGGCCTTCTTTATTCAGGGACACCCTTGCTGCACTCTGCCTGGCCTCTGTGGCTCTCTGACACCATGGAGGAAGAATTGATGACCCCTTCACTCTTGCAAACTTCATGCCTCTAAAGCCAGCACCACGTAAATGAAATTGCCGAGTTTGGCTGCAAGTTCGGGATGGACTCTCTCCTACTTTAACCACATTTGCAAATTTTCTCTGCCCTGGACTTGGAGTAGAAAATGCTTTCAGTATTTTCCTTTCAAAAATTGGAGGCTTAGTTGTGTGCGGTCTTGCCCTGAAGGTACTGATTCTGTTGTTTACTTGTAAATCTCAAGGCCTCTCCTTAATCACTTTAATCTCGCCTTTCCCATTGTTTACTTGTAAATAACTAGGCCTCTCCTTAATCACTTTAGTCTCCTTATCAAAAGGAACCTCTCCTTCACATGCCTTGGCCCCACCTTTAATTTTCCTAGTGCAGTTTTCAGATCCAAACTGTACATTCTGCATTTCTTTCTGCCCCATCTGCTCTTCTTCACTGTAGATCTGTGCAATATTCACAATCAATAAAAAGCCACACCATCATTTCTACATTAGGCTGTCTTGAAATATCCTCTGCCAAAGACATTAGTCCATTGCTTTTCAACTTAGCATCAGGCAAGCATTTGGGCTGTAGGCAAACTGCTGTGAGACTCTTTATCAAAATATCCCAGTTGCTGTCTAAGTCTTTATTTTCCTCTGGAACTACATTTTTTGCAGCCATGCTTTCTTCCAGGCTTCTATTAGAATGGGCCCTTAAGCTCTGCTTACAGTAGTCAACAGCTTTTCTAGCCCAAAGTTCCAAAGTCTTCCACATTTCTCCAAACATCCAACAACCAACAGCCTGGGACTGGCACAAAAACAGACCTGTAGATCAATGGAACAAAACTGAGTGTTCAAACCTGAGCACATGCAATTTCAGCCACCTCATATTTCACAAATGGGGCTAAGAAGAGTCAATGGAAGAAAGATAGCATTTTCAGCAAACGGTGCTGGCAAAATTGGATCACTACTTACAGAAGGGTTAAGCTGAACCCTTACCTTTCACCATGTACAAAAATCAAATTCGAATGGATCAAAGACCTCAACATGAAACCAGAAACTCTGAAAATGATAGAAGAAAAAGTGGGTAGCAACCTACAAAATATGGACGTAGGAAAAGACTTTCTATATCAGTCAGCAGCTGTGTTGGGAAGAAGGTCCAATAGATAAGTGTGACCTCGTTAAACTCCAAATCTTTTGTACAACAAATAAACAAAGAAGTGAAAAGAAAATACACAGAGTGGGAGGAAACCTTCACCAGTGATACATCTGACAGAGGATTAACATCCAGAATATATCAATCACTCAAAAAGCAAAGGAGCAAGAAAAAACAAACGACTCCTTCAAAAGATGGAGTAAAGAGCTGAACAGAGAATTCAGGAATGAAGAAGTGAAAATGGCTGAGAAACATCTCAGAAAGAGTTCAACGTCACTAATAATTAAGAAGATGCAAATTAAACCCAGCTTAAGATTTCATCTTATGCCAGTAAAACTGGTTATGATCAAGAAAACAAATGACTCCAAATGGTGGAGAGGTTGAGGGGAAAGAGGAACACTCATTCACTACTGGTGGGAATGCAAACTTGTGCAACCGCTATGGAAAACAGTATGGAGAATACTTAAAAGTTAAGAGACTCAAATTAAACCTACCACGTGACCCAGTCATACTGCTCCAGGGTATATACCCACAAGACTCAACCTATCCCAGAGAAACATGCAAAACTATGTTTTTTGAGGCTCTCTTCACAATAGCAAAGAGCTGGAAGCAACCTCAACTGATGAGTGGATAAAAAAAGTGTGGTAGATCTACACAATGGAGTACTGTGCAGCAGTAAAGAAAGATGACATCATGAACTTTGGAGGTAAAAGGATGGAGCTAGAAGCTGTTATGCTAAGTGAAGAACACAGTCCCAGAAAAACAAAAGATGAATGGTGTTCTAGTTTGTCTTCCATTGCTGTGACAAAACACTCTGACCAACACCAACTTGGGGAGGAAAGGGTTTATTCAGCTTACATCTCCTGGATCACAGTTCATCCCTTAAGGAGCCCAAGGCAGTAACTCAGGGCAGGAACCTGGAGGCAGGAGCTGAAGCACAGGCCATGGAGGAATGCTGTTCACTGGCTTGCTCCCTTGGCTCATGCCCAGCCTGACCTCTTATACACTACACAACAACCTGCCCAGGGTGGCACCACCCATAGTGGGCTGGGCCCTCCCACACTGCTCACAATCAAGACAATACTCACAGACTGGCCACAGCCAGTCCAATGGAGCCAATTCCCCAGTTGAGGTCCCGCAACCCAGGTGTGTCAAGTTGACACTAAAAACTATACAACTGAATGTGTTTCCTCATTTCTGGATGCTAGCACCAAATCCTAGTTGTAAGGCAAACTGAGCAACGTTAATATTATTCTTTTTATCTGAAAGCAACAGTATGGTTAAAAGTGAATCCCTTAAGGGCTCTAGAATTAACCTACCACTATTTAAGACTTTTATTTTGGATATGGGGGAGAGTATGTAGCATATTTTAGAGAAATATAAAATTGAAGGGAAAAAGTGATTCCTAAATACATTTTGAAATTAACTTATAGTTTGTTTTCAGACATCATAATTTGGTGTATGTGGGATTATATATATATATATATATATCTATTATATATATATATATATATTTAGAACAATACAAATTGGAGAGAACAATAACAAAAGGCCTGGATCAAAGTACAGACTGAAACAGTAAACTTCTGGCCTAAACAGTAAACCTCTGCAAAGAAAAACTTCAAAAAGACTGAGAAAAAGATGGAAGACATGTATGGCAGAATGCATGAGCTTGGGTGGGGTGGAGGGCATGGAAAGGGGGAATGAGTCTAAATTGGATTGAGAAATTTTGTATTAAATGCACAAAACTTCAATAAAAATATTTTTAAAGCCATTTCCATGATATCTTGCAAATAATCTGGCTGTATTCTGCTTGTGTCTTGAGAATACAGGAATAATGGACTAATTTGTTTGAAAGAGAACATTTCAAGGCAAGACAGCATAGTATTTTTATTGCTCACCACTCTTATGGGGTACAGAGTTATAAAATAGTTTGCCAAGATGAAGAGCTTGAGCAAGTTTAAAATCACAGCCAGGGAGCTTGCTAAAAAAATGAGGCTGTAATCATTAAATAAAAACCTTTTGCTCTGCACTGGTAAAATAATAAAGATGTTTTACAGCAAGACATCACTCACTTTGATGGAGCCTTTGGGCTCCAACTTGTGATAATGCAAATTCATTTTAAAGGGGAAAGCCTGAACTGAAAATGCTCCTGAAGGAGTTTCCCGCTTCTGTGCAGCTACTACTTAGGAAAGCATTTCCCTAATGTCATTACACACATCTTGTAGCAACTGTGGTACAAAAGGTTCAGGCTCCATTTAGAGCTTCCAAAAAAAAACTAGTAGTACTGTTCATATGGGACTGGTATGTAGGCATGAAAAATGTAACACTGAGGGAGTCATGGAATCTTACTTATATCATGATTCCAGAGAGCTATTGAGTTCAAGCAATACATGGCAAGTTTAAAATCCCTGCAAAGATTCCCCGTGAGGCTGGCCACTCTGTGAATATGTAAAGGCAAAGCCTATGTTGCAATGGAAACCCCTGGATGCTGGAGATGACAGAACTACGGAATGTTTTCTGAGGAAAGTGGAAATCATAGAGTGAAGCTGCTCCCAAATAGAGGCTGTGCATGCTATAGGAAGCAGAGCCCAGGTAATTCTATCATAATCCCCAGGTACCAAACTTGGAGCTGCAAGATTTGGTGCTTACCTTGTTAAGTTTCAATTTCAATTTGGTATGATCACTCCTTGCTGTGTGACTTAATTTTGTTGTTTATTTTTAAGTGTATAAGTTGGTTATTTTTGTTTTGTGACCCTAATTTTATTCTCATAGACCCGAATGGACCAGGACACAGGGTTAACTTGAGGTGAGTTCAGTGCCGAGGTGACTCTCTTCTGGAAGAGGGCTGTGGCATCCTGAACTTGGAGAGGTCCAGGTTCAGGTCCAGAAAGGTGTACGAGTTGTAAGCATGGTGCTGGAGGTTCTTGTAGGTGGTGGGGTCAGTCGGCTGGGGTGCTTGAGTAGGTTCTTTTCGTGGACTTGGCTTCTTGGGATTTGGAGGTAGTCCTTTTCCAGCCTTCCCTGACTCTGCAGAGAGATGCACTGTAGATGCAAGTCCTTGAAACACCTATGCTTCCGAGAGCACAGCCTTCAGTGTTCCAGACTGTTCTTGCCGCAACAGGAGTCCAGCAGCCATGGTGCAGATGTGGTGAGTTGAGGTCGCTCAGAGACCATGACCCCAGAGTGTATATATGTAAGTGCATCTGTATCATGCAATGCCCGTGGAGACCAGAAGAGGGTGACAGAGCCCCTAAAACTGGTTGTTAGTTTCCATGTGGATGCTCGAAATTGAACCCAGGTCCTCTGCAAGAGCAGTCTGGGTTCTTAACTAGTGAACCATCTCTCCAGTCCCTTTTCAAAAAAATTTTACGTTATTTGTTTACTTATTTATCTATTTATTTATTTATTTACTTACTTATTGATTATATACTGTGTTTGTAAAACTAACTATGGGAAAAGATTTGTATGTTCCCACACGTCAAAACGTCACCAACTTAATGGCTGAGAAAGAAAAGACACAGCTTTGCATTGTGCAGGATGTACCAAGAAATACCAGCAGAGAAGTTGGCCCATCTAAGCATGAAAAGGAAGAAAAGCCTCAGACTGCTATAGACATCAAACATCTCTGTGGATCCTATTTGTAACAACTATTTATAATGAGTCCTAATGAACCTTACCTTCTAGGGGCTGCAAAGTTTTAATATGAGAGACCTTCTTACCTCCTTTTACAGAAAAAAGAAATACATGATGGGAATGAAGTTGTTCTCTAACCGAAACTTAGAGCTGACTCTTATAGAGGCAATCTCTTACAAAACTGGTATAACTGCTTTCTTTAATTGACTAATAGAGGGATTGAAGGTGCGGTCATTGGCTTGATAGAATTTTGTGGCTGTGGGGGCAGAGTTATCCTCCCAACCGGTATTAAAGGTGGGCTTGTGTGACTCTTGAGATCTGAGAACTCCTGAGGCCAGCAGAAGGTACCGGGGCATGGGCTGAAGAGGCGCCCCCCCCCCATGAAGAGGCATCCAAAGGAAGCAAGCAAAGCAAGCCTTCAACAGAGTGAAGAGGCATTTAGGACTCACATTGGAATACAGGCAAGGAGAAGCCCATATGCCAGGATCACGAAGAAGAGACAACACTGGAAAGGGGCAGGATAATCCCATGCCAAGCTTTACAAACCTATGGAAGACTCGTGCAGTGGGATCCCTCTGGGGATGACCCAGGAAACAGACATCAGAAACACAATTGGGAACATATTTTTAAAGGACTACAAAGTCATAAAGAACAAATTAAAGAACTAAGACAAGAGAATGAGGACTCAAGAAGGACCTACGAGAAGAAGGAATGACAAGCTCAGCAAAGGAAGTAGAAACACTGGAAAATATCCCATGCTGAAAAGAGTAAAGAAACCAACCAGCGACCAAAGAGCTACACAGGAAGAGATCGAGAAGCTCCAAAAGAGTAGAAAAACGAAGAATCAGAAAGAGAAATGCAAAAACGGAAATCTAAAATCCATACAGCCATTCGAAGAGGAATAGATTGAAAGCCACAGAAGCAATGGAGAGAAGCAGATAACAAAGATGATCAGACCTGGAGAGATATATCACAGAAGCAACAAAACCTCAAGGGAGAAGATGTATGAATTTAAAATACACTAATAAGGAACAACCAGGAGACTGCTTGGGCACACTATCGACCAAAGATCAATATTTCCTCCGCATCACAGCGATAGAGGAAGGAGAAGAATCCAGAAGAAATGGTAGTTCGATCAGTCTTCAGACAGAATAAAGTAGATGAATAACTTCCAACTGAAAAAGGACACCAAATAACAATACAATGAAGCACTAGAATCCAAAGAGTACAAGATTTCAGAGATAAGAATTCTCCACGCCACATCCTAGGTCAACAATGTAAGACACCAAAACAAAGACAAATCCTTAAAAGCCACTAGGATAAACTAACAGTGACCTATAAGCGGGAAAACCTATCAGAATTACAATGTCTTCTCAATGAAAATTATAGAACGCAAGACGACACTGGAGAAAAGCATCGCAGTGTTAAGGGACAATAGATTTCTGCAAACCAGCTATACTACACCCCAAAAACTGTCAAATATAGTGACGAGGAGACGAGCAAGAAAACCTTCGCATGAACATAATACAACTTGAAAGAAATAGCACTGATGCCGGAAAACCAACCCTTCAAAGACTACATTGAAAGCAATTCAAGAACATGAAGAAAGGAGCACCAACCCAGGCAACCTAGAAAGAGAAATCAATAAAAGCATAACTTGCAGAGTAGAAAACCTAAACCGAAACCCACAAATGAGATAAGTAGCAAAAGGAAGCAACCACAACTATCAGTCAATAACTTAATATATTAATGGATCTAAGAATTTCACCAATTCAAAAGACATAGACTGGGAACTGACATTAGGACAGAATCCATTCCAAGGATATGCTGTCTAAAGATAAACCACATCTTACTCGAAGGACAGGCAACCAACTCCTTAAAGTGTAAGGGAGGATAAAAATATTCCAAGCAAATGGTAACCAACAAGAAAGAAGTCCGGTTGCTATGTGTTTAATCAACTGGATCGAACAGAGATGAGGAACGAATTCAGAGAGGGGGTGATGCATCAAACACATGGGCGGTGAAAGTTGCAGGAGAAGGGGAAATCAGAATAGACAAAGGCCATTACTTTTATTCAGACTAATTCACCAGCAAGATTTTCACATTAATCGACTATATATATGCCCATCTATTTCCAAAGCTCATGTTGCAGCCACCAAATTTTATGACTAGAGACACTTCTTCCATGGACCACAAGTCACAGACTTAACCCATGTACACTCATAGTTGGGAGATTTGTCAATACCCACTGGAGTCCTTTGGATTGAAAGGTAACAGGAAAGAATAAAACAAGGAGACATCTGAACTGAAAGATACTGATACCCAAATGCGACTCATAGACTCTTAGAGAACAAAGTCCATCCTATGTCCAAGAATACATTGTCTACTCAGCAACCACTTAGAACATTCTCCAACATCACCACATACTCGGGACACAAGAGAAACCTCCAAAAAAATATGGTGGAGATATTTCACATGCTTTCTAGCTTCAGTACACAGTGCATGAAGCTCTATTTCACACTCAGGACAAGCCCTCCTGCCTCAAGAACACATGAGAACTAACAAAAACTCTTAATAATTGAATGTGTCAAGTAATAGAAAAGAAACGAAGTAAAGCATTGCTGAACTGAATGACAATGAACAATACAACACAGCAAAACTATATATTTTAAAAGGCAGTCCTTAGAGGAAGTTTATAGCACTGGGTTGCCTACATTAGAAAAACTGTAAGAGACAAAGTGAATGATTATACACTATCAGCTAAAGCACTTGAGAGGCAACAACAGATGAACCATAAACGCAAACGACAGGATAGAAAAATCACAAAAATGAAGTCAGAAATCATGAAATAGAAACAAGAAAACAGTACAAAATAAATAATGAAAAAGAACAGAAAGTTGGTTCTTTTAAAGTAATAACAGATTAGACAAGACTCTAAGCCCAGTTAACACAGAGAAACAGGAACAACTCCAAGTTCATACAATCCGTGATGAAAAGGGAAATAGCTTCACAAGGACAAGGAAAATAATCACAGAAACATATATGGGAAATTTACTATAAAACCTATATTCTACTTGTCTATTCTCACCAGTATTTAGAAACTCCTTATGGACAGAAATGGATGTTTAAGGATTATTGAGTCAGGTGCGATTGTAATATCTGATCCTGGGAAGCACAAAAAGTCTCAGCCATGAAGAGGGATCCAGCGGGAGCTTAAACTTACCATAAATATAAGAAATAGAGGATGTAGTATAGAAGCCTCCCAACTAAAAAATTGGCCCAGGCCCAGACGGTTAGGTAGAAGTCTATAAAACATTTCAAAAACACCCCTACAAACCCTTAGTACTGAAACTGTTTAGAAGTATATAACAATCGAGGGAAGTCCCCAAATTCCTTCTATGTAAGCAGCATCACTCAGTATACCAACGGCAAAGATACACTAAAAAAGGAGAATCTATAGACCATCTCCCTAATGAACACAGATGCGCGAAATTCTAAACAGGATACTGGCAAATGAATACAGACCCACATCAAGAAGATCATCACATGACCAAGTTTGGGATTCATTCAGATGATGCAGGATGGTTCAACATATAAAATCATATAAATCAATTACATCATAACACATAAACTAATCAAAGACAAAAACCACACCAACATTCAATTGATGCTGAAAAAGCCTTTGACAAAATCCAGCAATCCCTTCATGCTTAAAGTCCTAGAAGGAATCTGGGATTGGAGGGATCATTCACAATGTTATCAAAAGCATATACAGGAAAACCCACTTAGACAATTCATCCTATAATGTGGAAACGACAGAAACATTCCCTTTAAGGTATGTAGACTCACAAGGCTGCCCCACTGTCACCACTCTCTTCAAGTTAGGTTTGAAACCTTCTTGAGCATAAAGAGGCAGAAAAGGAAATAAGGAGTACTTATTGGGAAAAAGAGAAAGTCAAGCTATCCTATTTGCTGATGACTATGATTGTTTTTACTTAAGGGCATGCTAAAAACTCACTAGAAATACTCCTAGAAATGATTAACAGTTTCAGGTAAAGTGGCAGGATACAAATTACCTTCACAAATCATTATGCCTTTCCTTTACACCAACAACAAGCAACTGGAAAAGGAATTCAAAGCTGACCTTCTCCCACTCACGAATAGCTCAAAACAAATAAAATACCTAGGAACACACCTACCAAAGAGACCAAAGATCTGCTACAACAAAATATTTTAAAACTTTTAACGAAAGAAATTGAGAAGACACAGTAAGATGGAAGAACCCTCCCATGCTCATGGATTGGGAAAATTAGACTTGTAAAAATGTCCATTTTACTGAAATCTTTGATAGTTGTGATCGCAATTTCCAATCAAAATCCGAAGAGCTTTCTTCTTACAGGCTTTGAAACAAATGTCCTTAAATTCGTTTGAAAAAACCTATTGGAAACGACCTATGAAAGACCCGAATAGCAACACCGATGAAAGGGGAATCTCCATACCAGAAACTTCAAAATATAACTACAGGGCTAAGTCATAGAAACAGCTGGGGGGGGTCTGGGCACAAAAACGACCTGTTTGACTCAATGTGAAACAAACCGAGACCCAAATCTGAGCACATACAATTTGTCAGCCACTACATATTTGCAAGGGGCAAAGAAGCCAGCAATGGGAGAAAAGAAACGCATCGTTAGTAAGTGGTGTTGGCAAAACTGGGATCAACCACTTGATAAGAAAAATAATTAACCCCTACCTCTGCCCTGTAATAGAAGTGAACTCCGATGGTCAAGACCTAAATGTGAAACCTCTTTCAAACTCGGAGAGTGATAAAGAATAAAGTTGGCAGCAGACTACAAGACATAGGCATACAGGAAAAGACTTCCTAATATGAGAACAGCAGCTGCAACAAGAATTTAGAGATCGACAATTTGAACAATGGTGACCTTCATCAAACAAAAGCTTCTGTACACAAAAGAAACAATCAAGGAAGTGAAAGAGAACTCCACACAATGGGAGGAAACCTTCGACCACAGGAAAACATCTGACAAAGCATTGATTTCAGAATATCATAAACTTACTCAATAGAACAAAGAAAAAAGAAACAAATACCCTCTCAATAGATGGAGCAAGGAACGGACAGAGACTTCACAAGGAGGAATTAGAGATGGCTGAGAAACATCCTAAGATGTAAGTGGTTGGTTAACATTCAGTATTAGGGATATGTAATCAAAACCACTTTTAAAGTATCGATCAATCTTACTCCAATAAGATACTGGCTAGGATCAAGAATAACTAATTATACCTAAGTGTTCTGGAGAGGTTGTTGGGGAAGGTGGAACCTCATGTCCTGCTGGTGTGGAAATGTAAACCTCTACACCACTATGGAAAGCAGTGGTTGAGAGCCCTTGAAGACTTAGAAATGAACTTTGCCACCTGACCCAGCCATAACATTTTCCTGGGCTGTAACCCTCAGGAGTACTGCAGTGCCACATTTATCTATAGATTCTGCATTTGTTCATGGTTTTATTGCAGCTCTCTTTCACAATAGCTTAAGGAGCTGGAACCACTCAATGCCCTTCCAAAAACTCCTGACGATAATAGATAGAGAAATGGTGAGTACATTAGCATTGGAGTTTATGCAGCAGTAAGGAGGAATTATGACAGACACGGAGCTTTGCAGGAATTGGCTGTGAGCTAGAGGACATTCAATGCTGAGTGAAGTAACACAGTCCAGAAAAACCATGAGATGGTATCCCTCATTTATGTGGATTTGCCTAGTGCCAATTATACTATGTTGTTGAGAGATATTCCATCTTGTGTTAAGGGCTCCCTGTGCTTTTTTTGTCCATTTACAGTTTAGTTGTATATGCTATATTTGTGGTATGTCAGCATTCAGGACAGAGTATTTCGAAGAAAGGATCGGCAAGGACTTTGCATCAAAAGAATTGACTGGAACAGTGACTTCTGCTCAAAACTGTCAACTTTCACTCCTCAATGGATGAAAATATTGGAAGGTTACTTGAGAAAGAGTATGTTATTAGATGTTTTTGGCGAATGCATGGCTTGGCAGGGTGTGGGGAATCATGCGGGAACACGGGTCTAGATTTGTTAAAAAATAAAAATAAATTTATGTGAAAAAAATAAAAAAATAAAATTGTATCCTTTGGGGGGGGAAAAGGAGAAGCCTAGCTATTTACAAGTAAACAATGGGAAAGGTGAGATTAAAGTGATTAAGGAGAGGCCTTGAGATTTACAAGTAAACAACAGAATCAGTACCTTCAGGGTAAGACCACACCCAGCAAAAAAAAATTTTTTGACTAATAGACATAGGAAATGTGAAAAGGATTATTCTCTATTCAGAGCCAAATATAATACTAAAGTCTCTTCAAGCTGTGCATTTAAGCAAAATATATTAATACAGAAGAGCTCTGATATCGACAATGGATTATTCTGCCAAGTAGATGTTGGCCAGAGGATCCGAGCCCCCCCCCCACAAAAGGTAAAGGCTTCTTGCCTGTAAACTGGATGCTGTCGAAGACCCTATGCAAGCATGAGAAAGATGCATTGAGACCGCACTGGCAAGTGTACAGCTGGTCTCCGGAATGCCAGAGAGTGTTGCCAAAGGCCACTAAACCAATAAAGCAAAAATTGGTCTCCTTGAGTCAAGCAAGACTCCTCTGTCAGCATCAGCTACACCTCACCTGCCTGGAAATAAGGTGCAGCAGTGACAGCCACATGTCTGTATATCCCAAATCTAATTGGCTATTAGCTCTCTCCTTGGAAGAATAATTCATGGCTGATGCCACAAGCTTACATCCTCTAGTGGCTAGGAGAAATTATAAGCCACAGTAAGACCTTGTCATCTTTTATAGAAAAAAATGTAATTCATGGATTAGCATATCATCCAAACATCTGTGTCTATACCAAAGTAACCTACCATAATAATTAGTACTGTTTAAATACCTATATATCTAATTGCTTGTGCTTCATTAGTAGGATTGAAAGGTTATTCCTGGGCGAACTGTCAACCCATGAAAGGAAACAGCCAGAACTGATGTCCAAAATGACGTCTCCAGAGAATGTAGACTGTTTTGCTTCTCGTCCACTGGTGCCCCTTTTCTAAGCCCAGGGAACAATCTGCGGAAGAGGGGGCATGGTAGAATGGAGGGGCTGTGATTGGGGTGAATGGTGAAACTACAGCAACATAGTCTGGACACTTATTTGATCAACATGATTGTACATATAAGCCCCACCAGCTGGATGGGGGGACACTTGGACTCCGTGGGTTTGAGCAGAGCTGCTTGCAAATTGGTTTTGCATGAAGGATGCTTTTACTCACAACTTATTACTTATTGTTAAAAAATAAATAATGGGAAAAATGTTTACGTTATTTATTTACTTATTTATTATATACTGTGTTTGTACACATGTGCCAGAATGCATTTGTGGAGGTTAGATGCCAACTTTCAAATGTCAAGAATAACTTCTCCTCTCACCGTGTGGGTTCCTGGGATAAAGCACAAGTTGTCAGGCTTGGCAGAAAGTGTCTTTACCCCTTGAGCCATCTTGCTGGACCTTGCTTTTTTTTTTTTCATTTTAAAAATAAACTGAGATAAGAATGCCTTGAAACTCAGATAAGACATGGACTTTGAATTTTTAAACCATATTGAAATTGTAAAAACGATGAGAACCTTTTTTTAAAGTTGCTCTGAATGACTGTATGCTTTATATTATGAGATAGTCATAACCTTATTGGGAGAAACGATAGAAGGATGTGACTTATAAGTAATATTTTTAGGTCTTAAGTTGACAAAGGATTGATTTATGATAGTTTACATTGATTACCAACGTGAAAAGATCTAGAATATCCTCAAAGACAAGTGTCTGGGCATGTCTATGAAGCACTTTCTAGATTAGATTAATAGATGTGGAACAACCTATAGTAATTGCCCAACTAAATGAAAAAGGTAAAACCAAACTGAGTATCATCCCTGTTCCTTCCTTCCCTGTTTCCATGTTTGCCATGCCATGACCCTGGAATTGTAAAGCAAAATAAACTTTTCTTTCCTTCAATTGCCTTTTTTGGAGTATTTTTGAGACAGGGTCTCCCTTTAGTCCCAGTTGGCCTGGAGCTTGATCTGTAGACCAGGCAGGCCATGAACTCACAGAGACAGACCTGCCTCTGCCTCCCAAGTGCTGGGATTAAAGGCATGTGCCACCATGCCTGGCCTTCTTCAATTGTCTTTTATCAGTTATTTTGTCATGATAATGAGAAAAATAATACAGTGTGGACAAAATGGTTGCTATAGGGAAAGTGGAGGGTTTGATGTGATAACAATTGGTTGACTAGGAGGAGTTAGGTGTAGTTCCAGTGTATAAGAAAAAAGGAGTACAGATGTGGCTTAGGGAATCTAGGTGACTAACTGGTCAACCAGTTTACCATGCCATACCAAGACATTTAAGTTATGTACATAATTGTTCACTCCCTGCCTTATTTCCTTGCTACCTTTTTTTTGATCAGGCAAAGATGAAACACACAACTGAAAAGAGTCAAACAGTGTTTAATCCCTGAGTAACAACATGGACATTTTTCAGCTTAGTTTGATTCAGGGATAGGAGAAGCAATGTGATGCTTAGTCATTAATGGGGGAAGGAAGGGATCGAGATGGGCCTTGAGATTTTGGAGATGAAGTACCAGGAACACTACTGGAAGAAAGGACATGGCGTCTTCCCTTGGGATGGCCCCAGGTACAGAGTATAACATCACAGTCATCATCATCTTCCTTTTCACTTTCCGAGGAGCTCTCACCAAAGGGGCGTGGCTTCTCATAAACACAGCAACATTTGGATGACCGACGACCCAAATGCTCATTGTCAATGGTGTCACTTGACCACTCAACCCTCTTGCCTGACTTTGCCTTCTTCAGTGGGTTGGACAGACTGTTATTCTTGGGCTTATCGTCCAGCATAACTGAGGGCTTTGGGATGACTTCTGTCAGCTTAGATGTTGCGTCTTCCATAGTAGAATTGAAATCAAGACAGAGAAGAGGAATTGATATATCCAAGGTATCTGAGGAAATAAGAGTTTGAACCTAGTTAGAGTCACAGTCAAATTTTGAATTTTGCATTTATTTTGTTTTGGAATCCTCACCCACAAGGTACCCTACTCACTCTTATTTCTGTGTTGCTGTTTTTTGATCAAATCAGATCTTGGAATCACGGAAATCAATCTCCTGTCAGATTAAAAGGCAAATGACACCTTTAGATGAATGAGCTTATAAAAATTGGCTTAGAAAAAAACTAAATGGATGTTAATTTCTGATTTTTATTTGAACCTAATAACACACACACACACACACACATACACACACAAACATAAACATTTCTTTCTGTCTAGATAAGTCATTCCTACTTGAGTTATGTCTATAGTATGCTGTATGTAGGGGAGGGACCTAAATATGATAAAAATTTTTGAAATATAATCGATAAAAAGGGAATAAAAAAAAGAACACAAGTGCCAGATTATGAAGGAAATTTGAATTTCATACTGAAATTTTCCTACAATCATTAAAGATTTGTCATCCAAAGAATGAAATTTGCCATATATTTTGAATTTTAATAAAGTATCTACATGAAGACAGGAAATGGATAGTTTAAAGTTGAATATTTATTTGAGAGGATATTAGTGAGTTAAATATGGAGTAATTAATGTGTTACTACTGATGATAAACAAGAGAAAGACAATTGTTAACAACTTTATAATTGAAAAGGGAAAATTAGTTGTTATTATGGGTAGACATGAATCAGGACAGAACATGGGCAACACCAGATCTGGTAAAAAGTAGAATGATCAGACTTAGCAAGCAACTGAAATCAATATGGCTAGTAAATAAGAGCTCCTGGATTTCAAATGGCCTACTTCATATACGTACACATTTAATTGGAAACTCCAAATGGTCTTTCTGGTCTTACCTATGTATCTAATTCGCAGACATCCTTAGGAGGCCAGCTTCATTATTGCCTTATGCTTGTCTCCTTGACAACGAATAAACACAAAAGGAATGCATTTCGATCTCCTAGGAGATCTGACATTGTCAACGTACTGGTTGAGTTGAAAAAATATTTTATCTTACAGGCTGGAGAAATGGCTCGGGGATTAAAAGCACTGGCTGCTCTTACAGAGGACAGGAGTTGGATTCCTAGCACCCACATGACAGCTAACAACTGTCAGAAACTCCAGTTCCAGGGGATCCAACACCCCCTTCTGTGCAGACAATTCACGACATGGGTGCACCTACCTACATGCAAAGTATACACATAAAATAAAAATAATCAAAAGTTAAAAAGAGAAATATTTCACCATATATGTGCTTGTTTCATGAGGGATCTAGATGTCTAAGAATCAATAAGCATTTCAATTCCTGTTAGTGCTTGGCAAGGCTTCAGAATTTGAGTTACTTTGGTTTTTTTTTTTTAATTTATTGTTTTACATATATTTTTGTACAATATTATGTTATAAATCGAATCTAGACCTGTGTCCCCCTCCCAAGCCCCCTACCCCACCAGATTCACCCTTTCAGTCAGTTCTTTGATCCAGTCCTTTCTGTTGTTGGTTTTGGTATTGTTCTTTCCAATATACATTACTCCCAACAAGAAATGTTTGCAGCTAGATTATTGGTGCTAGCATACACGTAACATATTATCTTCCAGTTCCATCCATTTACCTGCAAAGTTCATGATGTTGTCTTTTTTTACTGCTGCATAGAACTCCATTGTGTGGCATGCTAATCCGCAAACTGTGGTTTCTCTATAAAGGGTGACAAGTTCTTACTGTGGCTCACAACATCGCCCAATCACCCGAGGACACAAGCTTGTGGCATCAGCTGTGAGTTATTCCTCCAAGGAGAGAGCTAATAGCCAAATAGATTTGGGATATATATAGACACTTGGCTGCCACTGTTGCACAGTATCTCCAGGCTGTTGAGGTGTAGCTGATATTGACGGAGGAGTCTTGCTTGTCTCAGGGAGACCAATATTTTGCTGTATTGCTTTAGTGGCCTTTGGATAACGATCTCTAGCCTTTTCAGAGGCCAGTTGTACCTAGCAAGTGCGTCTCATAACATTTTTTTCATGCTCAACACCAGGTCCTTCGACAACAGGGACTACTGCCTTTCTCCTTGCATATATCCCACTTATAGGCAAAAGCCTTTATAATTTGGGGAGCAGGTTTGAATCCCCAGCCAACATCTCCTAGGCAGGAACTAATTCATTGCTGATTCAGAGCTTTCCTGTAGTATATATTTTTGCTTACACAACTTATAAACACTTGCTTGACATAATAAGTGTAATGTTAAATGCCTGTACATCCAATAGCTTGTGCTTTGTTAATATGACTAAAAAGGTATCAGTGGAAAAGCTTGTCAATCCATAGAAGGAAAATACCTGAACAGACTTGGAGTCCAAAATGAACAACTACCAAAAAATTAGAACTGTTTTCTTCTCGCCCACTTGTGACCCCTTTCCCAAAGCCCAGGGAACAAACTGTGGAAGAGGAGGCGTGGTAGATTGTAAGGGCTGTGGAGAGATAGGGGTGAATCATGAGACTACAGGAATATAGTCTGGACTCCTGATTGATCAACATGTCTGTGCATACAAGCTTCTCCAACTGGTCTATGGGAATCTTGGGTTGTTCAAAATTTGGACATAGATACTTGCAAAATGCACCAATTACCTGATTGTATGACATAATGAGTGACGTCAATGCTATCTGCAAACAACTGTGTCATTGTATTGTAGAATCCCTTAAAAAAATAAATAAATAAATAAAAATTAAAAATTAAAAAAAAGAACTCCATTGTGTAGATGTACCACATTTTCTCTATCCACTCGTCAGTTGAGGGGCATTTGGGTTGGTCCCAGCTTTTTGCTATTGTGAAGAGAGCTTCAATAAACATAGCTGGGCCTTTATCTCTGTGGTAAGAAGAACCTTGTGGGTATATACCCAGGAGTGATATGACTGGGTCAGGTGGTAAGTTCATTTTGAGTCTTCCAAGGGTTCTCCACACTGCTTTCCATGGTGGCTGTAAAGCTTACATTCCCACCAGCAGTGGATGAGTGTTCCCCTTTCCTCACAACCTCTCCACACTTGGTATCATTTATTTTCTTGACCTAGCCAGTCTTGTTGGAGTGAGATGATATCTTAAAGTGGTTTTAATTTGCATTTCCCTAATTATTAGCAACTTGAACACTTTTTAAGATGTTTCTCAGCCATCTCTAATTCCTCACTTGTGAAGTCTCTGTTCAGCTCTTTGCACCATCTTTTGAGTGATTCATTTGTTTTCTTTCTTCTTTGTTTTTTGAGTAGTTTATATACTCTGGAAATCAATGCTTTGTCAGATGTATCAGCAGTGAAGGTTTACTCTCACTCTGGATTTTTTCTTCACTTCCTGATTGTGTCTTTTGATATACAGAAGCTTTTGAGTTTAATGAGGTCCCATTTGTCAATTGTCGACCTTAATTCTTGTGCAGCTGCTGTCGGATTTAAGAAGACTTTTCCTACACTTATGTCTTGTAGCCTGCTGCCAACTTTTTCTTCTATCACCTTCAGAGATTGGGGTTTCATGTTGAGGTCTTTGATGCATCTGGAGTTGAATTTTGTACAGGGTGAGAGGTAGGGGCTTAATTTCATTCTTCTGCAAGTGGTGATCCAGTAGTTCCAACACCACTTGCTGAAGATGCTCTATTTCCTCCATGGGTCTTCTTGGCCCCCTTGTCAAATATGAGGTGGCTGAAATTGTATCTGTTCAAAGTTGGATCTTCAGTTTTGCTCTATTGGTCAACAGGTCTATTTTTGTGCCAGGACTATAGCCCTGTAGTATAGTTTGAAGTCTGGTATAGAGATCACCCGTGTATTGGTCTTTTCACTCAGGGTTGCTGTGGCTCTTCCGGGTCTTTTTTTTTTTTTTTTNGAGGCTATTGTGTGTGGTAAGTTCCCCTTGAATTCCTTTTTCAGTTGCTTGTTTTTCGTGTAAAAAATGCTACTGATTTTCTAGATTAATTTTGTATCCTGTCACTTTATTGAAGCCCTTAATCATTTCTAGTACTTTTGTGTTGGAATTTTTAGCATCCTTTAAGTAAACAATCATATCATCAGCAAAAATGGATAGTTTGACTTCTTCTTTTCCAATTAGAACTCCTTTAATTTCCTTGTCTTGCCTTATTGCTCTAGCAAGTATTTTAAACACTATATTGAAGAGGAGTGGTGACAGGGGGCAGCCTTCTCGAGTTTCTCCCTTAAATTGGAATGCTTCTGTCATTTCCCCATTTAGCATGATATTGGCTGTGGGTTTTCTGTTTCTTTGATTACATTGAGGAATGATCCCTCCAATCCAATTCCTTCTAGGACGTTAAGTATGAAGGGATGCTGGATTTCATCAAAGACTTTTTCTTCATCAATTGAGATGATCATGTAGTTTTTGTCTTTCAGTCCATGTATATTTTTGATGATATATTTTGATTTTCAGATATTGAAACCTCCCAGCATTTCTGGTATGAATCCAACTTGGTCATGATGGATTGTCTTCTTGATGTTGGTCTGCATGCGATTTGCAAGTATCATGTTTAGAACTTTGGCATCAGATTTCATTAGTGAGATTGGTCTATAGTTCTCCTTTTTGCTTGTTTCATTGTCTGGTTTTGGTAATAGAGAGATGCTGGTGTCATAGAAGGAATTTGGGAGAATTCCCTCAGTATCCTTCTAAACAATTTGAGTAATAATGGTTGTAAGTTTTTTTGAAATAGTTTATAGAATCCTGCTGTGAAACTGTCTGGGCCTGGGCTTTTTTTAGTTGGGAGGTTTCTTATTACATCTTCAATTTTTTATATATTATTGGTCTGTTTAAGATGTCGATCTCTTCTTGGTTTAGCTTTGGTGATTCCCAGAATTTCAGATATTCATCCATTTCTTCTAGCTTTTCAAACTCAATAGAGTATAGGTTTTTGAAGTACTGCCATATAATTGGATCTTTTCATTGTCTGTTGTGATATTTCCCCTTTCATCACAGATTCTATTGATTTGAAGTTGTTTCTTCTTCCTTTGGGTTAACTGGGCTAAAGGTTTGTCTATCTTGTATATTCTCTCAAAAAATTTTGGATTAATTAATTTTTGTATGGATTTCCTTGTTTCTATTTCATTGATTTCTGCTCTGACTTTTGTTATTTCTTCTTGTCTGCTGCATTTAGGGTCCATTTGTTGTTGTCTCTCAAGTATTTTTAGCTGCAGTGTTAGATCATTCTCTTGTGCTCTTTCTGTTTTTTTTTTTGATGTAGGCACTCAGGGCTGTAATCATACTTCTTAGGACTGCCTTTAAAGTGTCCCATAGGCTTTGTTGTGTTGTATTATCATTGTCATTCAGTTCCAGGAATGCATTTATTTATATCTGTATTTCTTCCTTGACCCATTCATTATTCTAGAGAGTGTTGTTTATTCTCCACGTGTTCTTGTAGGTTGTAGGGCTTGTCCTGGTGTTGCACTGTGGTCTGATAGAATGCATGAAATTACTTCAATCTTTTTGTATTTGAGTTTTTTTCTGTGTCCCAGTATGTGGTCTATTTTGGAGAATGTTCTGTGGGGTGCTGAGTGGAAAGTGTATTCTCTGGTGTTTGGGTGGAATATTTGGTAGATGTCTGTGAGGTGCATTTGGTGTATTATTTCATTCAGTTCAGGTGTCTCTCTGTTTATTCTTTGTCCTGTTGATCTGTCCAAAGGACTTAGTGAGGTATGGAAGTCCCTACTATTGGTGTGTTGGGGTTAATCTGTGCCTTGAGGTCCAGACGAATTTTCTTTATAAAGCTTAGTGTGCTTTTCATTTACCAGTTCCATCCACTAGAGTACAAAATCAGGTCTTGCTAGACCAGGCTTCCCTTTTTGAAGCATATGCAGACTTTCCTCTTTATAGACTGGACACTGGCTGAAGTCCCATTAGTGGATCTCCAAGACCTCCCTACACAGGAAGACTGATGACTCACATTTGCAGGACATTTCAAGAGATGCCCCCATGCATAGTCCCTGGGACTTAGTTGACCTCTGAGTGCAAGGAACAATGTTATCCCTTAGGTCCCTCGGCCAAACTGGCATGAGAATAGTATGGTCATTAAGCACCAAGAAATGCTAAGTTACACCAGCCTGATACATTGCACCTATACTAAAATTATGTCATCTGAAAACAAACTGTATGTTATTTCCATATCATATTTGTTGATTCACATTTTCCCTTTTGATTTTATATTACTCTAAAATATGCATACATACCCACGTCCATATACTAAAAATCCAAAGTCTGAAAATAAATGGTAGGTTAGTTCTAGAACCAGTCTACGGATTCATAATATAAAAGCACAGTTGTTTTCAGATCAGGAGGTATATAACATTAATGTTGCTCAGTTTGCCTTACAACTAGGTACTTGGTGCTAGCACCTACAGATGAGGGATACCATTCTTCCTTAGTTTTCTGGTACTGTGTTACTTCACTTAACATAATATCTTCTAGTTCCATCCATTTACATGCAAATTTCATGATGTCATCTTTCTTTACTACTACATAGAATTCCATTGTGTAGATGTACCACATTTTCTCTATCCACTCATTTGTTGAGAGGCACTTGGGTTGGTTCCAGCTCTTTGCTATTGTGAAGAGAGTTGCAATAAACATGGCTGTGCATGTATCTCTGTGGTAGGATGAGTCTTGTGGGTATAGACCCAGGAGTGGTATGGCTGGGTCAGGTGGTAGGCTCATTTTGAGTCTTTTAAGGGTTCTCCACACTGCTTTCCATAGTGGTTGTATGAGTTTGCATTCCCACCAAAAATGGGTGAATGTTCTCCTTTCCCCAAAACCTCTCCAACANACTCTGTGGGATTTCTCTTCACTTCCCTGATTGTTTCTTTTGCTATACAGAAGCTTTTGAGTTTAATGAGGTCCCATTTGTCAATTGCCAACTTTATTTCCTGTGGAGCTGCTGTATGATTTAGAAAGTCTTTTCCTATGCCTATGTCTTGTAGGTTGGTGCCAAATTTTTCTTCTATCACCTTCAGAATTTGGGGTTTTACATTGAGATCTTTGATCCATTTGGAGTTGATTTTTGTACAGCGCGAGAGATAGGGTTTGAATTTTATTCTTGTACATGTGGTGATTCAGTTTTGCCAACACCATTTACTGAAGATGCTGTTTTTCCTCTATTGAGTCTTCTTGTCCCCCTTGTCAAATCTGTGGTAGATGAAATTGTATGTGCTCAAGTTTGGATCTTCAGTTTTGTTCCATTGTTCTATCTACAAGTCTGTTTTGTGCCACTACCAGACTCTTTTTATGACTATAGCCCTGTAATATAGTTTGAAGTCTGGTATAGATCACCCCCCCCCACTTGTATTGCTCTTTTCACTCAGGGTTGCTTTGGCTATTCAGGGTTTGTTTTTTCATATGAATTTAAGGATTTTTTTTTCAAAATCTGTGAAGAAAATCTTGGAGATTTTAATTGGGATTGCATTGATTCTGTATATTAATTTGGGTAGAATGGACATTTTTACTATATTAATTTTTCCAATCAATGAGCATGGGCAGTCTTTCCATCTTCGGATATGTTCTTCAATCTCCTTCTTCTGGGGTTTAAAATTTTTGTTGTAGAGATCTTTGGTGTCTTTGGTTAGGTTTGTCCCTAGCTATTTTATTGTTTTTGAGGCTATTGTGAGTGGGAAATTCTCCTTGTATTCCTTCTTCAGTTGCTTGTTGTTGGTGTAAAGAAAGGCTCCTGATTTTTCCAGGTTAATTTGGGGGGGGCTTTTTCGAGACAGGGTCTCCCTGTAGCTCCAGTTGTCCTGAAACTCACTTTGTAGATCAGGCTGGCCTTGAACTCACAAGGATCCAGCTGCCTCTGCCTCCCAAGCACTAGGATTAAAGGTGTGCACCACCATGCCTGGCTTAGGTTAATTTTGTATCCCACCACTTTACTGAAACTCTAATTGTTTCTAGGAGTTTTCTGGTGGAATTTTAGCATCCCTTAGGTAAACTATCATATCATCTGCATAAAGTGATAGGCTGACTTCCTCTTTTCCAATTAGTACTCCTTTAATTTCCTTTTCTTGCCTTATTGCCCTAGCAAGTGTTTCAATATCAAAGCTGTTTTTTTATTGAAGCCTTGTGCATTTCATACAAAATTTTCAATCAAATATAGACGCATTCCCTCTTTCTTGCTCCCCCACCCACCAGAGCTCATGTGTTCTGCCATACATGTTTTTCACCTTTTTCTCAGTCTCTTTTAAAATTTTTCATTCAGAAGTTTAATGTTTCAAGCAGAAGTTCACTGTTTCTGTCAGTTCTTTGACCAAGTCTTTTGTTGTCTTTGTTGTTGTTCCTTCCAATTTGCATCACTCCAAAATATGCATATATGCATGCCACATACATCTTTTAGCATCTTCACATTATGATTTCTTTTTTTCTTAATTAGGCTGAAAGATGTCATGTTTGAAGGCTCCTCCTTGGCAAGCCCAAACCACCATCAGTTCTGCCCTTGTGCTCTATACTGGGGTTTTCCCTTCCCATGGTCAAATGGGGTCCATTAAGCACCACATCCTGTCTTGATCCTGCTGTAATGGTCTTCATGATACAGCCTTGGTAGTCCAACAATGGCAATCGATACTCTGAAGAGGCTGAAAGCCCAGTAGCTCAGTCCACAAACTGGATGTCTCAGAAGTCCCCATCTGACACTCAAAGTTTGGAGGATTCTTGGAGAGAAATGAGTCTTCAGCCTGTATTGAAAGGTTGAAAAGCTGTGTCTCATGTATTTGAAGGATGGCAAAGCAGTAGCAACCACTGGGTAGCTGCACTTGCCAGTAAGAATTAAAGACAGGCAAAACAACAGTGCTTTTTTTATCTTTCTTTTTTTTTCTTTTTGTCTTTTTATGAGGATCTCAAGTTTTATACCTGAAGTACAATTTCCCAGGCCTTGCTGATTATTTATGTTTATTTTGCTGTATAGAAGCTATTTAGTTTAATAAGGTCCCATTTGTTGACTGTTTACCTTATTTGTTTTGCAATTACTGTCTGATTTAGAAAGTCTTTTCTAGGTAACAATTAAGGAAATGCAAATTAAAACCAATTTAAGATATCATCTCACTCAGATAAGACTGGCTAGAATCAAGAAAACAAATGATACCGGATGCTGGAGAGGTTGTTGGGAAAGGGGAACACTCATCCACTGCTGGTGGGAATGTAGAATTGTACAACTACTGTGGAACGCAGTGTCTCATGTCTTTGAAGGATGGCAAAACGGTGGCAGCCTCAAGGTAGCTGCAGTTGCCAGTAAGACAAGTAAAACAGCTGTGCTATTTTGTTATTTTATTTTATTTTATTTTATTTACTTTTTGCCTTTTTACTAAGATCTCAAGTTTTATACTTGAAGTACAAATTCTCAGGTGTTACAAATTATTAATTTCTGGTTATACTTTCCTTTTGGATGTTTAAGACCACACTGTTAGCCCAGATTAAGCAAGGTTTTTGTTTTCTCAAGGTCAGTTGAGGATATGGTCCACAGGTTTGGGGGAGGGGGGGAAAGGAGCCCCTCCCTCCTTTTGGCTTTTCATTTACCAGTTCCATCCACTCGAGGACAAAGTCAGGTCTTCCTAGACCAGGTTTCCCTTTTTGAAGCATGAGCAGACTTTCCTCTTTATAGACTGGACACTGGCTGAATTCCCATTAGAAACTGTCTCTCAACCAATGAATGGATAAAGAAAATGTGGTGCCTCTACAGAATGGAATTTTATGCAGTGGTAAAGAAAGAGGACATTGGGACTACAGGGAGACCCTGTCTTGAAAAGACCAAAAAAAAAAAAAAAAAGAAGCACATNATTGAGATCTTTGATCCATTTGGAGTTGATTTTTTGTACAGCGTGAAAGATAGGGTTTGAATTTTATTCTTGTACATGTGGTGATCAGTTTTGCCAACACCATTTACTGAAGATGCTGTTTCCTCTATTGAGTCTTCTGTGTCCCCCTTGTCAAATCTGTGGTAGATGAAATTGTATGTGCTCAAGTTGGATCTTCAGTTTTGTTCCATTGTTAACAAGTCTTTTTGTGCCACTACAGGCTGCTTTTTATGACTATAGCTGTCTAATATAGTTTGAAGTCTGGTATATATCACCCCCCCACTTGTATTGCTCTTTTCACTCAGGGTTGCTTTGGCTATTCAGGGTTTGTTTTTTCATATGAATTTAAGGATTTTTTTTTCAAAATCTGTAAAGAAAATCTTGGAGATTTTAATTGGGTTGCATTGATTCTTGATTATTATGGGTAGAATGGACATTTTTACTATATTAATTTTTCCAATCAATGAGCATGGGCAGTCTTTCCATCTTCGGAAGTATGTTTTCAATCTCCTTCTTCTGGGTTTAAAAATTTTGTTGTAGAGTATCTTTGGTGTCTGGTTTAGGTTTGTCCCTAAGCTATTTTATGTTTTTGTAGGCTATTGTGAGTGGAAATATCTCCTTGTATATCCTTCTTCAGTTGCTTGTTGTTGGTGTAAAGAAAAGGTCCTGATTTTTCCAGGTTAATTTGGGGGGGGCTTTTTCGAGACAGGGTCTCCCTGTAGCTCCAGTTGTCCTGAAACTCACTTTGTAGATCAGGCTGGCCTTGAACTCACAAGGATCCAGCTGCCTCTGCCTCCCAAGCACTAGGATTAAAGGTGTGCACCACCATGTCCTGGCTTAGGTTAATTTTGTATCCCACCACTTTACTGAAACTCTAATTTTCTGGAATTTTTCTGGTGGAATTTTAGCATCCCTTAGGTAAACTTCATATCATCTGCATAAAGTGATAGGCTGACTTCCTCTTTTCCAATTAGTACTCCTTTAATTTCCTTTTCTTGCCTTATTGCCCTAGCAAGTGTTTCAATATCAAAGCTGTTTTTTTATTGAAGCCTTGTGCATTTCATACAAAATTTCAATCAAATATAGACGCATTCCTCTTTTCTTGCGTCCCCACCCACCAGAGCTCATGTGTTCTGCCATACATGTTTTTCACCTTTTTTCATCTCTTTAAAATTTTCATTCAGAAGTTTAATGTTTCAAGCAGAAGTTCACTGTTTTTTGTGTTTTTTGTTTTTTGTTGTCTTTGTTGTTGTTCCTTCCAATTTGCATCACTTCCAAAATATGCATATATTGCATGCCACATACATCTTTTTAGCATCTTCACATTATGATTTCTTTTTTTCTTAATTAGGCTGAAAGATGTCATGTTTTGAAGGCTCCTCCTTGGCAACCCAAACCACCATCAGTTCTGCCCTTGTGCTCCATAACTGGGTTTCCCCTTCCCATGGTCAAATGGGTCCATAAGCACCACATCCTGTCTTGATCCTCTGTATGGTCTTTCATGATACAGCCTGGGTAGTCCAACAATGGCAATCGATACTCTGAAGAGGCTGAAAGCCCAGTAGCTCAGTCCACAAAACTGGATGTCTCAGAAGTCCCCATCTGACACTCAAAGTTTGGAGGATTCTTGGAGGATAAATGAGTCTTCAGCTGTATTGAAAGGTTTGAAAAGCTGTGTCTCATGTATTTGAAGGATGGCAAAGCAGTAGCAACCACTGGGTAGCTGCACTTGCCAGTAAGAATTAAAGACAGGCAAAACAACAGTGCTTTTTTTTATCTTTCTTTTTTTTCTTTTTGTCTTTTTATGAAGATCTCAAAGTTTATACCTGAAGTACAATTTCCCAGGCCTTGCTGATTAATTTATGGTTTATTTTGCTGTATAGAAGCTATTTAGTTTAATAAGGTCCCATTTGTTGACTGTTTACCTTATTTGTTTTGCAATTACTGTCTGATTTAGAAAGTCTTTTCTATGGTAACAATTAAGGAAATGCAAATTAAAAACCAATTTAAGATATCATCATCACTCAGAAATAAACTGGCTAGAATCAAGAAAAAAATGAACCGGATGCTGGAGAGGTGTTGGAAAGGGGAAATCATCACTGCTGGTGGGAATGTAGGAATTGTGGAACTACTGTGGAACTGCAGTGTCTCATGTCTTTGAAGGATGGCAAAACAGCGTGGCAGCCTCAAGGTATCTGCATTTGCCAGTAAGACAAGTAAAACAGCTGTGCTATTGTTTTTTATTTTATTTTTATTTATTTACTTTTTGCCTTTTTACTAAGATCTCAAGTTTTATACTTGAAGTACAAATTCTCAGGTGTTACAAAATTTTATTTCTGGTTATACTTTCCTTTTGGATGTTTAAGACCACACTGTTAGCCCAGATTAAGCAAGGTTTTTTGTTTTCTCAAGTCAGTTGAGGATATGGGTCCACAGGTTTGGGGGAGGGGGGGAAAGGAGCCCCTCCCTCCTTTGGCTTTTCATTTACCAGTTCATCCACTCGAGGACAAAGTCAGGTCTTCCTAGACCAGGTTTCCCTTTTTAAGCATGAGCAGACTTTCCTCTTTATAGACTGGACACTGGCTGAATTCCCATTAGAAACTGTCTCTCAACCAATGAATGGATAAAGAAAAATTGGTGCCTCTACAGAATGGAATTTTATGCAGTGTAAAGAAAGAGGACATTGGGACTACAGGAGGACCCTGTCTTGAAAAGACCAAAAAAAAAAAAAAAAAAGAGCACATCATGAACTTTGCAGGTAAATGGCGGATGGGTGGAACTAGAATACATTACGCTAAGTGAAATAACACAATCCCAGAAAAACAAAGTATGTATGGTGTCCCTCATTTGTGGATCCTAGTGCCAAATCTCACTTTATAAGGCAAACTGTATAATTCCTTTGTTTGATGTTTTCTTTTCTTTTTTCCTTTACTTTTAGTAAGTATAATACCTTGTTTACTCATCAACTTGTATATGTAATGTAGGAATGTTAAAGTAATATTTTTTTCCTTACCTGAATGCATCTCTGTCAAAATGTGACTCCCTAAACATGTACTGGAACTGACCTATAGTTTCTTTTCAGACACCATAATTTTGATGTATGTGTGCCATGTATGTAGGCATATTTTGGAGTAATACAAAAAAAGACTTGTCAAAAAAACAACACAGAAAAAAAAACTAAAAAAAAAAAAAGCTGACTGAAACAGTAAACTTCTGCAAAACAGTAAAATTATGCAACAACAACAACAACAACAAAATAAAAAAAAACAACAAGAAAAATAAGAAAGTCATGTATGTCAGAATGCAGGAGCTCTGGTGGGGTTGGGGGTAGGGAGGAACAAGTGGGTCTAGATTTGATTAAGAAATGTTTTATGAGGGCTGGAGAGATGGCTCAGCAGTTAAGAACACCGACTGCTTTGCAGAGACACGGTTCAATCCCAGCACCCACATGCAGCTAAGAACCGTCTTTAACCCAGTTCCAGGGTAATCCAATGCCCTCTTCTGACCTCCACTGGCATTGCACGACATGGGTGCACCAACCTACATGCAGAACAGTACACCATACACATAAAAAAAATACTAAAAATAAAATAAATATTTTAAAAAAAAATCTTGTATGAAATACACAAACACTCAATAAAAATATCAGTGCTGAAGCATTTCATATAATACTGGTTCACAACTGTATGTTTATACATATGTGAGATATGTACATATAGTACATATGTTCAGAAAAAAAAAAGAAAATGTCACTGGCAACATTGTATATTACATATAGGAAAAGAACAAAACTAAATCACTTCTTTTCACCAAATAAAACAGCAATTAGTCTGGACACTCATTTGATCAACTTGATGGAAACAAACAACCTGTCACCCCTCACTGGATGGTGGGGCTGTAGGTGTTGGGCACAACAGCCTGCAGATAGGTTTTGCATGAAGGATGCTGATGCTTGTACTCATGGATTATCACTTATAGCTAAAAATGAAAAAAAAAAAACTGAGAGAAAGATGCAGGACAGTTATGGCAGAATGCATGATCTGGGATGGGGTGGGGGGGGGAGGGAAGGGGAAATAAGCCTGAACTGAATTGGAAAAAATGTATGAAATGCACAAAGCATCAATAAAAACTAATTTAATTAGAAAAAAAAATTAAAATGAAAATTGGCCAGAAATTGTACAAGACACTACTATAAGTTATAATTTTTAATAAAATAGTTTTATTGGTGTTTTGTGTTTTTCATCCATTATTCCTCAGACCAATTTAGACACACTCCCTTTTCCATGCCCCAGACTCCACCCCAGTTCATGCATTCTGCCATACATGTATTGCATCTTTTTCTCAGTCTTTTAAAGTTTTTCTCTGCAGAGGTTTATTGTTTGGGCAGAGGTTAACGTTTCAGTCAATTCTTTGATCCAGTCTTTTTGTTCTTGTTGTTCCCTCCTTATGATTTTTAATGTAAGAAACCAAAGGCATAAGCAATATAGGATTAAGGGGTTATATAAAACTAATAATTTTCTGCACAAGAGAAGAATTAAATGGATTAACAATGTCCATAATTGATAAAACATTTTCAATTTGCAAATTCAATAAACCAATGTCATCTACAATATGTAAAGAATTCAAAATCCAAACACTGACAAAATAGACACCACTAAATAGACACTTCTTTAAAACCCACACAAATGGACAACAAATTAATTTTATGTAAGTTAAAGTTCTTTTAATTTACACATGCTGTGTATATGTATTTATTTTGGTATTATGTGATGCTTTGGTACATGTTTGTTTTACACAATGTTTAAGTCATACTTTCTTAAATATTTACTTCTTTATGGTAAAAACTTTAAAAACCTATCTTCTAGTTTTGTGAATTGTACAACACTTTTTTTTTCTTTTAGAGACAGGGTCTCCCTGTAGCCCCAGCTGGCCTGGAACTCGCTATGTAGACCAGGCTGGACTTGAACTCACAGAGATCCGCCTGCCTCTGCCTCCCAAGTGCTAGGTCTAAAGGCATGCACCACCACATCCACCATGAATTGTATAGCACTTTACTTTTGTCTATTGTCATCCTGTTGCACAATACAGTACCAGATATTTTTGCTCCTATGTATTTTAGCTCAGTACCCACTATTTCAATCCATCTCACTCTCTATTCCCTCTGATCATTATTTTCAAGATTCCATATGGTGAAACCATAAGGTACTTATTTTTATATGTCTGTTTTATTTCACTTACCATGATTATCTCCATTTCTGTGTTACCCTAAATGACAATATTTCATTCTTCTTATGGCTAAATAGTATTACATTATGTGTATGCACTATATTTTCTTACCTTACTCAACAAGTATTTATTCTTCTAAGTAAAAATAAACTTAGATTGTTTAAGTTGTTTACAGTACATTTCATTTCCTTTGGATATGCACCTAATCTTTATCTTTAGCTGGCCTAAATTACTATTTTTGCAAAATATTATTATTTATATATTATTATTTATATAATCCTAACCATCAATCAAAAGTCCCACCGGTACACAACATATTGAAATTGTTTCCACCCTCTTAACATATCACAATAAATATTAAATCTCAGTAATATTTTAGTAGGATGTGCCATATTTTAACCATAGCATAAACTAACTTTATTCCTCAAGGAATTAGACAAGTAAAAATTTAGTAAGCTTAGCAGAAGAAATGGAATAATTATGACAAAATGAAATGTTATGGATAACCTAAAAGCATATGAAGTTTGTTGAAACAAAGACATGGTTATTTGAAATGGTAAAATCAACTAGTTTTCCTTAAATCAACTAAGGAGAAAAGTGATACTATAAATAAATTAAATTACAAAAATGTAGATATTACAACTGGTACCATTGAAATATGAAATAACATGACTAGTACTATGAGCAATTATTTGCTTACAAATTGAAGACTGAAAATGAGGTAACTGAATTGATAAAAACATATTGCTGGGCTGGAGAGATGGCCTAGCGGTTAAGAGCGCCGACCGCTCTTACAGAGGACCCGGGTTCGATCCCCAGTACCCACATGGCGGCTGAGAACCGTCTGAAGCTCCAATTCCAGGAGAACTCCAGTTCCAGGGGAATTCGAGACCCTCTTCTGAACCCCGCGGCGTTGCACGACACGGGTGCACAGACTTGCATGCAGACAGTACATTCATACACATACAGAAAAAAAAAAAACATATTGCTAAAAGCATATCATTTCATTTACAATGACACAGGATATATGAACATATAATTATGTTTAAGGATGTGGAATCAGTGATCACAAATCTACCTGAAAACAGATGACTTCATGAAAAATTTACAGTTAAATAAGAATTAATGTTAACTTTAATAAGACTTTTCAAAAAATATGAATTGGAAAAAATCTCAAACTCATGTGGAAACCATGATTACCTTCACACCAGTACTAGAAAAGAATTAAAAAAAATAAACTTAGAAGTCAATATGTATATGTATATATTGAATGTATATGCAAAATTTCTCAGTAAAATATTCCTTATAAAACTTTAAAATAGTCATACAAGATAATAGCTTATCCTTGGAATCAGAATCCAAAATATCAAAATGTGCAAATCAATAAACATGACACCACATTAACAATAAAAATCAAAACCATATGATCATCTCTAACAGATGCAGCAAAAGCTTTTCAAAAATTCTAACATCCTTTAATTTTTAGAATTCTCAGAAAAAAAATGTGCTGTGAAAGAATTACCTCAACTTAATAAATGTCATATATGACATACTCATAGACAATATCCTAATAATAGTGGAAAGGTAAAAGATTTTGCTCAACCTTAGTAACAAAACAATGGTGCCATTGTTTTGTCACCTCTATTCAATAAAAACAGAAACCTAAGACAAATAAATTGGCCAAGAAAATGAATAAAAGGCAAACAAATTGGAAAGGAAAAAAAATCAAATTATCTCTTTTACAGATGGGATTACTATAATGTAAGAGTCAAGTATCTAAAAATCTATAAAACTGACAAATTCAGGAAAGTTACAAAGCTCTGTGGAACAAAAGTGCCATTTACACATAATTTCATTAAAGCTAGCAGTATATTGTTAGTCTAGTTAATAACAGTGTGATAGTTTGAATGAAAATGTCCCCCATAGGCTCCAAGTATGTGGACATTTTGCTCCCAGAACTTTGCGGAGGTTTTAAGTTCTGTGGCCTTGCTGGAGGAAGTGCATCACTGGGGGCCAGCTTTCAGTGTTCTTAAGTCTTGCCTAATTTCTAGCTGCTCTCTGCTTCCTGCGCCTGCTTGAAGATGTGAGCACTCTTACTTTTGTTTGGCCACAACCTGCCACCATGCCTCTCCCCCATGATGGACCCTAATTCCTGTGAAACTATAATCTGAAATAAATTTTTCCTTCTGTAAGTTTTTTTGGTCAGTGTTTTAAATACAGGAACAGAAGTGGTAACTAAGACAAATAGCATATCGTACCTTTTCAAAATTAATTAAGAGGAAAAAAGTATGTTATCGCTACAAAAAGAATGGAAGGTATTTGACATGATTGGTATGTTAGATAGTCTGATTATTCTACATGAAATATGAGCAGCATAACTTCACTTTTGGTTGCATAAATAATTCCAATAAAAACTCTGAAAAATAATTTTTAAAGTGTGAAAGGACTTGAATAGACATTTTGTTCCTAAAGATGAAGTCCAACTTTGCAGTGAGTTTATGAAAATATATTCAGTAGCATTATTCATTAGAGCCAGGAAAATCAAGATCATATTGAGTTATCAACTGATATTTATCAGAATGATTGCTACTGAGGAAAAAAAAAACAAATACTATTTGGTACAGATGTGAAGCAATTATAATGCTTGTATGTTAGTGATATAACTGTAAAATTGTGTAAACATCTGGACAAAAATGTGATGACTTTTGCAAAAAGCTAAAAACAAATGTATATAATCCAGATATCTACTTACTAGTAATTGCCCAAAAGAAATAAAAACTGGGTCTCAAATATACAGTTGTATATACATAGTCATTCACATCAGTCAATAAATAGGAGCTGGAGAGAGGGTTCAGTGGTTAAGAGTATGAGTGTTCTACTCTTACAACAGACCCGAGCTTGGTTCAGCAACCACCTTTAACTTCACCTCCAGGGGATCTAATGCCCTCTTTTGTCCTCCATGGGTACCTGCTCTCATACATACGCACACACAGACACAGACACAGACACAGATACAGACAGACAGACAGACACACACACACACACACGCACGCACGCACGCACGCACGCACACACACACACACACACACACACCACACTTAAAAATAAATCCAAAAACAATAATAATGAAAATAAACCGTGTTTTGTTTGTTTTTGAGACATGGTCTCCCAGTATCCCCGACTGACCTGAAACTTGCTATGTGGAGCATACTGGCCTCAATCTCACAGAGATCTGACTGTCTCTGCCTCTTTTAGTGGGATAAAAAGGCTGGCATCACCATTCCTGGGAAAATAAATAGGTTTAAATAAATAGAAATAGCCTAGATGTCTACCACAAAATGAAACAATGGTCTTATTTATGGAACTGTGTCTAGAATGGTTACTTCCAGAAGCTGACTGAGAAGAAAGGAGGAGTTATTTAATAGGTAAAGAATTTTAGTTTATCAGATGAAAATGTTTTGTAAATAGGTTTAATCAAGAATGTAAACATAGTTATTAACACTGAATTGTCCATTTAAAATTGCTTAAAAAGGTAAGTTTTAGTTGGATGTAGTGGTGCATGTTTAAAATTCCAACACTCAGGAGACAGGGATAGGCACAAAATCAAGGCCAAACTCAAGGAACCTTATCAACCTTATCTAACCTTATGGAACAGCAAGGCCCAAATGAGTCAGAGCTACATAAGGAGACCCTGAGAAACAAACAAACAATGAAAAATAACAGAAGATAATTTTTATGCTACAAATTTTTACTGTAATAGAGAAACCAACAAATCCAGCCCATCCATGTCCAATTCTTATCTGACGATGTGGAATAAGAGAAATAGAGAAAAAAAAATAATATATATGTATCAGTTTTTTATATTGGTGAGCAAACACAATAGGTTTGAAAATGGAGTAAATCTATATACATGAAGAACAAGAGAATTTTATGGTAATGAAATTGTTTTCTCCTATGGTTATGGTGTTATGGAGTGAATTGTGCCTTTCCCAAATGATATGTTGACACAGCATGGGGATATATGTAGATAGGTCTTTAAGGGTGTAACTAAAGTTAAATTAAGTCATTAGAATGGGACATTCTTCTAATTAAACTTTTCTCATAACAAGAGGAAAATATGTCTGATTTGTCTCTTTCTCTCTCCAAACATGAACAAATCCAAGTGTAAGGTAGAATGAAATGTCTGCTTAAATCAAGGAGACAGACCTCAGCAGAAATAAAACTTGTCACCATGATCGTGGACTTGTAGCCTTCAAAAGTGTGAGAAAATAGAATTTGATTAAGTTACCCAGTCTATAGTGTTTTGTTATAACAAGACAAGCAGACTAATAAAATGAATATATGATATAATGTTGACATAGACCACAAAACCCATCATACATCATAGAGCATGAAGCGTATACTTTGATATATAGTAATTTAAAATTTTATAAACTTCTCTGACCTTAAGAAAATAGAGCATTTTGGGCTGGAGAGATAGCCTAGTGTTTAAGAGCACCGACTGCTTTTGCAGAGGACCGGGGTTTGATCCCCAGCACCCACCTGGTGCTTAAGAACCGTCTGTAACTCCAATTCTAGGAGAACTCCAGTTCCAGGGGTATCCAACACCATCTTCTGACCTCCATGATATTGCATGACATGGGTGCACAAACCTACATGCAGATAGTACATTCATACACATACAAAAATAAATTTTAAAAAATTTAAAAAAGAAGTTAAAAAAAGAAAATAGAGCATTTGAAGATCCCACATATTGACTAAGACTTTCTGCCCTTGACTATATAGAACATAACTTCATTTTATTTGTGTATACCTTTTGTGTTTATTTCTTTATTTAGCTCTCTAAACAGATAATAAATATGTTTGAGAAGTATAGTAAGGGATAGAAATAATAAGCATTAAAAATAATCAAGACAATCAAAACAAATCCTGGTGTAAAGAAGAAATTGATAAGTAACAGTACAACTGGAATTTCTTAATTAAAACAAAGACTCAAAAACGAAACATAAAGGGCTGGAGAGATGGCCTAGCGGTTAAGAGCGCCGACCGCTCTTACAGAGGACCCAGGTTCGATCCCCAGCACCCACATGGCGGCCGAGAACCGTCTGAAACTCCAATTCCAGGAGAACTCCAGTTCCAGGGGAATCCGACACCCTCTTCTGACCTCCTCAGCATTGCACTACAGGGTACACAAACCTGCATGCAGACAGTGCATTCATACACATAAAGAAATTAAAAAAAAAACAAAACATAAGTAGCATTCAAAAATGAAATCTGAACAAAGCTTCCTACAAAAAGTAAAGTATCTAATTTAGAAAATTTTAAAATTCAATTTTGTCCTTGAGAATGCTGACAATTGGGTGCTGAAGAGATGGCTCAGCAGTTAAGAGTATGTGCTACTCTCCCACAGAGTGGGAGGAAACCTTCACTGCAGATACATCTGACAAAGCATTGATTTCCAGAATATATAAACTACTCAAAAAACAAAGAAAAATAAAACAAATGACCCGCTCAATAGATGGAGCAAAGAACTGAACAGAGACTTCACAAGCGAGGAATTAGAGATGTCTGAGAAACACCTCAAGAACTGCTCAACATCACTAATCATTAAGGAAATGCAAATCAAAACCACTTTAAGATATCATCTTACTCCAGTAAGACTGGCTAGGATCAAGAAAACAAATGATACCAAGTGCTGGAGAGGTTGTGGGGAAAGGGGAACACTCATCCACTGCTGGTGGGAATGTAAAACTGTACAGCCACTATGGAAAGCAGTTGTGGAGAACCCTTGGAAGCTTGGATGAAACTTGCCACCCGACCCAGCCATACCACTCCTGGGCATGTACCCTCAAGACTTACGCCACCACAGGATACATGCACGGCCATGTTTATTTCAGCTCTCATCACATAGCAAAGAGCTGGAACCACTAAATGCCCCTCAACTGACGAGAATGGATAGAGAAAATTGTGGTAACATCTACACAAATGGAGTTTTATGCAGCAGTAAAGAAAGACGACATCACGAGCTTTGCAGGAAAATGGCTGGAGCTAGAGGGCATCATGCTGAGTGAAGTAACACAGTCCCAGAAAACAAACGACGAATGGTATCCCTCACTCTGGGATGCTAGTGCCTATTACCCAGTTGTAAGTATTCTTGTGTAGGGCCCCCTGAGCTTCTGTACAAAGCAGTTGGACATAATGCAATTTTGGACAACAACAACAAAACAGAAAATTACTGCATCAAAAAAAAAAAAAGAAAAAAAAAAGAAAAAAAAACTTTACCTCCTTGATTATTTATTTACCTAAATATCTTAATTCTTTTTGATGCTCTCTTAACTGCAGTTGTTTTGTTAAGGCTATCTGTTGCATTATGTGTTGTTAATATGTAGACACCAGCATTTGTGTGCGTTAATTTGTATTGAACAGCTTAGTTAAGTTCATTACTTATAGCAGCTAATTTTCCCTATAATTTTGAAGTCCTGCATGGGGATGGGTAGTGGGGAGGGGTTGGAGACTGAGGAAGGGTCTGGGATGTGAGAAAAAGAAATTCTGGAATTAATTAAATTGTATAAATAAATAAAAGATGTCATCTGTTGAACAGGGAAAAAAAAAAAAAAAGAGTATGTGCTTACTCTTGCAGAGAACCGGAGTTCAATACTCACTAGCCTCATCAAGCAGCCCACAACTGCCTGTGACTCTGAGTTCACCTGGACTCATGTGCATACATACACGTACAACATGCACCCACATGCACTATTGAAAAATTTAAAAAGAAAGAAAGAAGCAAAGAAAGAAAGAAAGAAAGAAAGAGAAAGAGAGAAAGAAAAATGCTGATAGTTAATAGTGATTGCAAACCCTACTAAAATAGGCATTAATCATAAAGAACAATATATTTTTGTTCTATAGGCAAGAAAGAAAATGATGTTACCCCAAGAAAAGAAATTCAGATGTCACCAAAGTACTTGACAGAGTTATAGAAAATAAAGGGAGTGGCACCTAGAAGGTAAGCTTCGTTAGGAATCATTAAAATAGTTGTTACTAGTAGGATCCACAGAGGGGCTTGATGTCTGCAGCAATCTGAAGGCATTTCTTCCCTTCAATGCCCAGAGGAGGTCAATCCTTCTCTGGCACTTTCTGGTACATCCTACTCACTGCAAAGCTGCATTTTCTTTCTCAGCAATTAGTTGGTGATAACTCGGCCGTTGGAACATACAAATCCTTCCCATAGTTAGTTTTTTAAGATTTGGGTTGCAAGGGTTTTTTTGACAAAAAGTTTCATATCTATCTATATCCCCCTTTTTTTATTTAGGTTTTATTTTTGACCCCGAGTGTCTCAAAAAAAAAGCAGTTGTATTCTATATACTATAGTTGGATCAGGCACAGATTTCATCAAGTTCACCCATGCTGTTTTGGGTTACTGTATGTGATTTAACTTGGGAAACAAAAGTTTATTTTTAATTAAATCATCCTATAGGTGAAAGAGATTGCTACAAGGTGATACTATATGACAGCCAAAATTATAGAGAACATTTGTTTGTTATACCAATCCCAAAGTAATTGTTATACAGATCTTAGTTTAAAGCTAATTGGACAAGAGCAATTATATCACCAATTAACTCAGATGCATTACTGTTTTTATCAGCCTTCAAACCAATGTTATCCAATATGCTCATATCTACTTCTATCTAAGTCCTAAACACCATGTAATCCTCGTAGAACATTACAGCCCCCCTGCGTGGGATGTGTGGGACGCCTGAGCTGTTTGTGGGTTTGGGCACAAAACTGCTATGCAAATTTTGTTTTACATGAAGGATGCTTGTACTCACAAAATTATCAACTTATTGTTAAAAAAAATGAAAAAACAAAACAAAAAAGCAGAGAAAGATGCAGAAAACTTACGGCAGAATGCATGATCTGGGATGGGTAGGGGTGGGGTGGGGGGAGGGGAAGGGGATATATGCCTGAACTGAATTGGAAAGTGTTGTATGAAATACACAAAGCATCAATAAAAAAAAAAGTAGCAAAAAAAAAGAAAATAAAAGAGCAAACATTTTTAAATTATAGCTATTAACACATACTACTATACAAATGATATTTATTACTATGTATATTCTTTTACCCTGCAACAGGAGACTTTTATTTCCTTACCACAAGCCCCTTTCAAGTTCCCAATAGTGTTTAATCTCCTTTCAAGCCATTTTCTTCTTTTTTTAGTGTTTCCACATACAACAGAAAGCATACTATACTTGTCTTTCTGCACTTGCTTTATTTCACTTCATACTGTATATTCTATTTCCACAGACTTTCTTAAAAATGACAATAATTCACTCTTCTTTATGGACCAATAATATTTCGTTGTTGTGCATATTATAATCACATTTCTTCCTTTCTTCATTTATAAATCAGTGAGCATTTAGGCTGACTCTATAACTTGGCTATTATGGATAATGTCATGATAAACATGTATATGCAGTATTTTTTAATGTATTGAATTTTTGCAACTCATATAATCATTTTGGTCATATATAGACCCCATCCCCTATCTGTACCTACTGGGTGAAGTCTTCTTTAAGGGCTGAACAGTCTCCCATGGATGAATTCACAGAGAGTGACATCTGGGGACACAAACTTGACTCAATAAGCCTTAACATATATTACAAAATGCAGAATAATTCCTTTGTGTATCTAACTAAGACTGGTATAATTGTATCACATGGTGGCTCTGTTTGTCAGTTCTTGCTTGTTTCCTAAACTTTTGGAGTTCTCCCTAGAAAACATGTCTGTAGTACCAATATCCTGAACAGACTCCATAGGTTTTCCTCTAGCTGATTCAGAGTTCCAGGTCTTAATAACTTTGATATACTTTAAGGAGATTTTCACACATAATGATAAATAAGGGCCATGTTTTAGTTTTCTATATCTTATTTTCCCACCATCATTTGTTGAAAAGGATGTCTTTCCTCTAATAATTTATTTTTGGAAACTTTAAGGTCCTATATGTGTTTATTTTAAATATAGTATTTTATTAATTCCTTGACAATTTCATACATGCATACAATGTATTTTGATCATATTCACCCTCCACTCCTTTCACTAACTCTTCCCATATCTACTACCCACCCCCACACTCTCCCAACTTCCTGGCTTCCTTTTGTATGACTCACTGAATTCAATTTGTGTTGCTTATATATGCATGGTTGTGGGCCATACTTTTAAAGAAAACTTAAGTCTCACTGCCCCAGAAGTCATCAACTATCAACAGCTCTTAAGTTAGACGTGGAGACTTGTAAGCCCCTCACCCTCCATGCTAGAATGTTGGCTGGCATGATCTTGTGCAGGGTTTGTGCCATCAACCACAGATGCTTGTGAGCTTATGAGTGCAGCAGTCCTGTCATGTGGAATTTTCTGGGACACATCTGACAAATAACTGCAGGGAAGGCACCACACACCTGTCACTAGCGGAAGCATTATTTCCTGTGTATGGTAATACAAATTAAACTCTTAAGTGAATATTTTTTTACTCTCTTTATACATAGAGCTTATAAAATAGTAATCTTCCATGTGGATTTTTCAAACTTTCTTAGTGTTAGTTATCACTTCCCACTATAGTAGGTTTTGTGATGCCTCCATTTATTTTATTCCTCAAGAGTGCTTTGAATAATCAAGATATGTTGTTTTCCCCTAGATCTGTAAACAATGCCATTGAAATTTTGTTGGAGATTACATTTAATTTGTAGATCACTATGAATAGTGTACATAGTTTACCTCTTAATTCTTCCAGTCTATAAATATAGGATATTTTCACATTTTATAATTTTCATTGTAGACAATTTTTAAACCTTTGATTTTGTGGTCAGTATGGCTGAAATTGATTTAATAATTTCTTATTCAGTAAATTTAATACTGGTGTCTAGAAAATGTAATGATGTATGAGTGTTGATTTGTTTTTATATTTTTTTATTAGTATTTTTACGGGATTAGCAATATGAGAGCACAGTTGTTTTCAGATCACATTGACATTGCTCAGTTTGCCCTAAAATTATGTAATTGGTGCTAGCATCCACAGATGAGGGATACCATTCGACTTTCATTTTTCTGGGTCTGTGTTACTTCACTCAGCATGATATCTTCAGGCTCCAGCCATTTACCTGCAAAGCTCATGATGTAATCTTTCTTTACCACTGCATACAACTCCATTGTGTAGATGTACCACGTTTTTTCTATCCACTCGTCAGTTGAGGGGCACTTGGGTTAGTTCCAGCTCCTTGCTACTGTGAAGAGGGCTGCAATAAACATGGCTGTGCCTGTATCTCTGTGGTAAGATGAGTCTTGTGGGTACATACCCAGGAGTGGTATGGCTGGGTCATGTGGCAAGTTCATTCCAAGTCTTCCAAGGGTTCTCCACACTGATTTCCATAGTAGTTGTATGAGTTTACATACCCACCAGCAATGGATGAGTGTTCTGCTTTCCCCACAAACTCTCCAGCTCTTGGTATCATTTGTTTTCTTGATCCTAGCCAGTCTTATTGAAGTAAGATGATATCTTAAAGTGGTTTTAATTTGCATTTCCTTAATTATTAGCAACATTGAACACTTCTGAAGATGTTTCTCAGCCATCTCTAATTTCTCACTTGTGAAGTCTCTGTTCAGCTCCATTTATTGAGTGGGTCATTTGTTTTCTTCTTTATTTTTTGAGTAGTTTATATATTCTGGAAATAATGCTTTGTCAGATGTATCTGCGGTGAAAGTTTCCTCCCACTCTGGGTTTTCTCTTCACTTCCTTGATTGTTCCTTTTGATGTACAGCAGGTTTTGAGTTTAATGAGGTCCCATTTGTCAATTGTCAACCTTAATTCTTGTGCAGCTGCTGTCTGATTTAGTAAGTCTTTTCCTACTCGTATGTCTTGTAGTGTGCTGCCAAATTTTTCTTCTATCACCTTCAGAGTTTGCGGTTTCACGTTAAGGTCTTTAATTCATCTGGGGTTGACTTTTGTACAGGGCAAGAAGTAGGGGTTTAATTTCATTCTTCTACAAGTGGTGATCCAGTTTTGCCAACACCACTTGCTGAAGGTGCTGCCTTTCCTCCATTGTGTCTTCTTGTCCCCCCTGTCAAATATGAAATCCTGAAATTGTATGTACTCAAGTTTGGATCTTCGGTTTTGTTCCATTGGTCAACAGGTCTGTTTTTGTGCCAGTTCCAAGCTGTTTTTATGACTATAGCCCTGTAGTATAATTTGAAGTCTGGTATAGAGATTCCCTGTATTGCTCTTTTCACTCAGGGTTGCTTTGGCTATTTCAGGTCTTTTGTTTTTCCAAATGAAATTAATGACTTTTTTTTCCAAGCCTGTGAAGAAACTCTTGGTAATTTTATTTGAGATTGCATTAAAATCTATATAAGAGTTTGGGTAAAATGCACATTTTTACTATATTAATTTTCCCAATCCATGAGCATGGGAGGTTTTTCTATCTTCTGATGTCTTCTTGAATTTCCTTCTTCATGGGTTTAAATTTTTGTTGTAGAGATCTTTGGTGTCTTTGGTTAGGTTTGTTCCTAGGTATTTTATTGTTTTTGAGGCTATTGTGAGTGGGAAGGTCTCCTTGAGTTCCTTCTTCAGTTGCTTGTTGTTGGTGTAAAGAAAGGCTACTGATTTTCTAGGTTAATTTTGTATCCTGCCACTTTACTGAAAGCTCTTAATCATTTCCAGGAGTTATCTGGTGGAGTTTTTAGCATCCCTTAAGTAAACAATCATCTCATCATCAAAAAGTGATAGCTTGACGTCCTTTTTTCCAATGAGTACTCCTTTAACTTCTTTTTCTTGCCTTATTGCCCTAGCAAGTGTTTTAAGCACTATATTGAAGAGGAGTGTTGACAGAGGGCAGCCTTGGCGAGTTCCTACCTTTAAAGGGAATGTTTCTGTCGTTTCGCCATTTAGGATGATATTGGCTGTGGGTTTCCTGTATATGGCTTTGATTACTTTGAGGAATGATCCCTCCAATCCAATTCCTTCTAGGACTTTAAGCATGAAGGGATGCTGGATTTTGTCAAAGTCTTTTTCTGCATCAATTTAGATGATTGTGTGGTTTTTGTCTTTCATTCCATTTATGTGTTTGATGTTTATTGATTTTCATATTGTGAACCATCCCTGCATTTCTGGTATGAATCCAACTTGGTCATGATAGATGATCTTCTTGATGTGGGTCTGTATGCAATTTGCCAGTATCCTGTTTAGAATTTTGGCATCTGTGTTCATTAGTGAGATGGATTTATAGTTCTCCTTTTTGGTTGTGTCTTTGCCTAGTTTTGGGAATAGAGTGATGCTGGCTTCATAGAAGGAATTTGGGAGAGTTCCCTCTGTTTGTATCCTTCTAAACAATTTCAGTAATAATGGTTGTAGGTCTTTTTGAAATGTTTTATAGAATTCTGCTGTGAAACCGCCTGGGCCAGGGCGTTTTTAGTTGGGAGGTTTCTTATTACATCTTCAATTTCTTCATATATTATGGGTCTGATTAAGCTGTGGATCTCTTCTTGGTTGAGCTTTGGTGATTCCCAGGATTTCAGATATTCATCCATTTCTTCTAGGTTTTGAAATTTGGTAGAGTATAGGTTTTTGAAGTATTCCTATATGATTTTCTGGATCTTTTCATTGTCTGTTGTGATATTTCCCCTTTCATCACGGATTGTATTGATTTGGAGTTGTTCCTTCTTTCTTTTGGTTAACTGGGCTAGAGGTCTGTCTATCTTATTTATTCTTTCAAAGAACCAACTTTTGGATTCATTGAATTTTTTTATTGTTTTCTTTGCTTCTATTTCATTGATTTCTGTTCTGATTTTTGTTATTTCTTCCTGTCTGTTGTGTTTAGGATTCATCTGTTGTTGCCTCTCAAATCCTTTTAGCTGCAGTGTTGGATCACTCACTTGTGCTCTTTCTGTTTTTCTAATGTAGGCACCCAGGGATATAAACTTACCACTTAGGACTGCTTTTAAAGTATCCCATAGGTTTTATTGTGTTGTATTATCATTGTCATTCAGTTCCAGGAATGTTTTTATTTCTTTATCTCTTCCTTGACCCATTCATTATTCAGGAGTGTATTGTTTAGTCTCCATATGTTCTTGTAGATAGTAGGGCTTATCCTGGTATTGATGTTGAACTTTATTGCACTGCGGTCTGATAGAATGCACGAAATTATTTCAATTTTTTTGTATTTGTGGAGGTTTCCTTTGTGTCCCAGTATGTGGCTGATTTTGGAGAATGTCCCATGGGGTGCTGAGTGGAAAGTGTATTCTCTGATATTAGAGTGGAATATTCAGTAGATGTCTGTGAGTTCCATTTGTTCTATAATACCATTCAGTTCTGATATCTCTCTGTTTATTCTTTGTCCTGTTGACCAGTCCAAAGGGCTCAGTGGAGTATTGAAGTCCCCTACTATGAGTGTAATGGGGTTAATCTTTGCCTTGTGGTCCTGGAGAATTGTCTTTATAAAGTTTGGTGCACCAGAGTTTGGTGCATATATATTCATAATTGTGAACTCTTCTTGGTGAATTCTTCCTTTGTTAAAAATGTAATGGCCTTCTTTGTCTCTTCTGATTTCTTTTACTTTGAAATCTATTTTCTCTGATATTAAAATAGCAAACACCTGCTTTCTTTTTGGTACCATTTGCTTGGAATATTTTTTCCATCCTTTCACTTTAAGTTCATGCCTGTCCTTGAAGGTAAGATGCATTTCTTGTAGACAGCATATCGATGGGTTCTGTTCCCTAATCCAATCTCCCAGTCTATGTCTTTTGATTGGGGAGTTTAGTCCATTAATATTTAAGGTTATAACTCATAAGTGTGTGTTGCTTCCTTTTCACCTTATTATCCATTTTTGATTTTGGTTTAGGTTTCTACATCTGCAGTTATGCTTTTATTCATTTCTCTTTCTAGGTATCTGGGGATGGTTGCTCCTTTCTTCTGACCTTTGAATTGCTTCAAGTGTTTTCTGAAGGGTTGGCTTTCCAGACATGTATTCTTTCCTCTCGTATATGTCATGGAAGATTTTTCTCTCTCCTTCAACTATAATGGACAATTTTGCTGGGTATAGTAACCTGGGTTGGCATCTATAGTCCTTGAACACTGGGAATGCTTTGCTCCACATTCTTCTTGCTTTCATAGTTTGCACTAAGAAGTCAGTTGTAATTATGATAGTTTCCCCTTATATGTGACTTGTTGTTTTTCTCTTGTGGCTTTCAGAATTTTGACTTTGTTTTGGGCGTCTAGCGTTTTAACTATGATATAGCAGGGAGAGTTTCTTTTCTGATCTTGTCTGTTTGGAGTTCTATGTGCTTCTTGTATTTGTATTGGTTTGTCTTTTTTTAGTTTGGGGAAATTTTCATCTATTATTCTGTTGAAGATCTGATCAATACCATTCTCTTGGGATTCTTCTCCTTCCTCTATTCCTATGATGTGGAGGTTTGATCTTTTCATAGTGTCCCACATTTCCTGGTTGTTCCACTTTTGTGTATTTTTAAATTTTTCATAATCTTTACTTGAGGTTTTTAGTTGCTCTGTGTTATCTTCCAGGTCTGATATTCTTTGTTCTGCTTCCCCCATTCTACTTCTGAGGCTTTTTCCATTCCTTTCCTCTTGACTAGATGAGTGTTTGATTTCCTTTTTCATTTTGTCTTGTGATTTCTTTAATATTTCCACTTCCTTTTGGAGCTTCTCAATCTCTTCCTGTAGCTCTTTGCTTCGCTGGTTGGTTTCCTTATCTTTTTAAACATGGGATCTTTTCAGTGTTTCCACTTCCTTCCAGCATTTGTCATTCTTTCTCTCTAGGTCCTTCTTGAGTTTTTCATTCTCTTTTCTTAATTCTCTGACTTTCTCTGTATAGTCTTGGGCTTCTTTAAGTATGTTCACAATTGTACTTCTAATATCTGTGTCCTGGGCCATCTCCAGGGGGATCCCACTGTAGGAATCTTCCACAGGGTTGGTAGAGCTTGGTGTGAAATTATCCTGCACCTTTCCCATGTTGTCTCTTCTTTGTGTCCCTGGCATGTGGGTTTCTCTTTGCCTGTGAATCCCAAATGCCTCTTCACTGTGTTGAGGCTTCCTTTGCTTCCCTCCTTCAGATGCCTTCGTTGTTTGTTTGATTGATTTGTTTTTCTCCTTTTCTCCTTGCTTATGGAGTGTTGACTTGTCTAAGCTTTAGGCTTTCTATTGGATGTCTAACTCACTCTTCCCTTTCTGTTCTGAATGTTATCCAAAGAATCCACTTGGACACTCCTGTGTTTCAGGTGGTCTTGGGAAATCCCCCATGTGTGTTGATTTTATAATCTGATACTCTACTGAGTTCTTTTAAAAGTTTTTAAATTTTTATTTTTTTGAGTATTTCATATATGAATTCTCTATTTACGTCATTTCTACTCTTCTCTCCCCCTTCCACTCTTCCTATGCCTCAATTCCCTCTCAAATTCATGACTCCTTATTTAATTAATTATTATTATTTTTGCACCACATACACACATACACTAACACACACATAGATAGATAACTTACTGAGCCCATTTAGTACTGTTCTTATCACATGCATTTAGGACTGACCTCTAAGAAATGAAAAATCTATCAGGGGACTCCCTTTGAAGAAAATGGAGTCTCCCTTCTCTCAGCACCTATCGATTTCCAGTAGTTCTTCATCTGGAGGTGGGAACTTGAAAATTATCTCTCACCCATGTGGACATGTCAACGTCTGCACATCTAATAATCTTTCAGTGGAATTGTAAGATAATTTAAAAGCTTTTATTTCTTGTTTTTATCTTATGTGTTTGAGCGTTTTGCCTGCATGTATGTAAGTGCATCACATGCATACATTGCCTGCAGAGGCCAGAAAGGGATGTTATATCCCCCGTAGCTGGAGTTATAGATGGCTTTTAAGAAATATTTTATTGAAGTTTTGTGGATTTCATACATCATTTCTCAGTCTAATTTAGACTCATTTCCCTTTCCATGCCCCCCACCCCACCTGAGTTCACACATTCTGCCATACATGTCTTGTATCTTTTTCTGGCTTTTACTTGCCATGTGGCTGCTAGGAACCAAACATGGATCCTCTGCAGGAACAACCAGTGCTTTTTATGGCTATGCCAAGGTCTGAAGCCACAGAGTTTTAAGTTTTTCTAGGTATATATTTAATTCCTCTTCAAACTGAGATTATTTGATTTCTAGTTTTCCCATTTGTGTGCATTTTAATATTTTAGTAATCATTTTTTATTTTATGTGTATGAGTGTATTGCTTGCATGTGTGTAAGCTTACCTGTGTTGTGCAATGCCCCAAGAGGTCAGAAGAGGGCATTGGATGCCCTGGAACTGGAGTGATGGGGGGGCTGTTAACCACCTGTGCTGAGAAACAAATTGGGGGAAGGTCCTGAACAAAAGCAGTCAGTGCTCTTAAACTCTGAGCCATCTCTCCTATTCATTTCTGTGCATTTTAATCCTTTATCTTCCCTAATTGTTATGGGTTAAACATTTAGTATTGTATTGATTAAGAGTAGTGAGAGTAGACACTCTAGTCTTGCTCCTTATTGTAGAGGAAATATTTTCAGTTATTTCTAGTTCACTAGGATGTTGACTATAGACTAGTAATTTACATCCTTTATTTGATTGTGGTATGATTTTTTTTGGCTTAACTAATTTAGGTGGTTTTTTCATGAAAGAATGTGGAATTTTATTAATACATTTTCTGCATCTACTAAGATGATTAGGTGATTTTTACCCTTGATTCTTTTATGCGGGCTATTTATGTTTATTCATTTCAAATGTTGGACCATCCTTTCCTCTGTAATATGAAACTGACTTGTCCATGGTTGATGAGATTTTTGATGTGTTGTTGAAATTTATTCCCAAGTATATTATTGAGGAGTTTTGCTTCTATGCCCACCAAGTGTATTGGTGCATTAGTTTTCTTTTGTTGTTGCATTTTAGTCAGGTTCTTTTCGATGTATTTTTTATTGAAATTTTTTGTATTTCATACAATATATCTTAACATATCTGTACCTCTCATAGCCTGCTCACCAGATTTCATGCATTCTGTCATATCTGTTAAGGCCTATTGAGGCAAGTTTGTGTACTCAGATGTCTCTTGGTGTGAGTTCGTCCATGGTAGCCTGTTCAGCCTGTCTAGCATCACTCCTTTATAGAAGATCAACTCTACCTCACTCCAGGGTATTGATAACTGGATGAAGCTGGTCATATAGAATGAATTTAGAAGGTCTCCCTCTCATTCAGTTCTAATGAATATGTTTCAAAGCATTGGTGTTAATTCCTTAATCAATATACAATAGTGATATCATCTAGTCCTTGGTTTATTTTTGGAGATATTTCACTGCAGATTGAACAGCATCCATACATTTATGATTTTATGCACTTTCAGTTTTGTAATTTGACTGTGTTCAGAAATTTCTCCATTTCTTTGAGATTTTTCATATTTCGGCAAATAATTTTTCAAAATTATTTGCAATGGTTCTTTCAACTTACCTGGTTTCATTTTGTAACATAATATTTTATTTTATTTTATTTTATTTTACACTTATGTTCTGTAGACTGGGGAGGTCAGAGGACAACCTTCAAGAGTCAGTTCCCTACCTCCAACATGTGCAATCCGGGGATTGAACTCAGATTATTAGTCTTGATGGCAATTGTCTTTACCCTCTGAGGATATTTATCCATATTGTTAACCTTATTTTTTTCATCTTTAATTTTATTTGCATCTTCTCTTGGTTTTGGATTGTCTAGTGCAGGCTTTTTTGATTTTGCTTATCTTCTTAAATTGCTAACTCTTTGCTCACTGGGTCTTTATATGGTTCTTTTAAGTCTCTAATTCTCATATGATCTTTTTTTTTTCTTCCATTGATTTTGGTTTTGAGTTTGGCTTGTTTAGACTTTTAAGACCTTAAAATGCATCATTCTAGGATTTGATGTAGGAACTCGTTGCTTCTTATCACTGTTTTTGCTATGTTTACAATATTTTTCCTTTTTTATTTCTTTGAGGAGTATTTTTTAAAATTGATTTACTTTAATGTGTATGAGAGCATTTGCCTGAATGAATGTATATGCATCACACAAATGCAATGGTTGTCAAGATCAGAAGAGGGCATTGGATCCTCCTGGAGCTGGAGTTGCAGGGAGTTACGAGCCATGGTATGGGTGCTGTGAATCTGACCTAGGTCCTTTGTAGGAGCAGCAAGTGTGGCTAACCACTGAACTATCTTTCTAGCCCCTCTTTTCAGAAGTATTTTTAAATTTAATTAACTTATTTAATTTTTTAGTTTTATTTATTTATTTATTTATTTATTTATTTATTTATTTATTTATGTGTATGAATGTACTGTCTGCATGCAGGTCTGTGCACCCGTGTCGTGCAATGCATCAGAGGTCAGAAGAGGGTGTCAGATTCCCCTGGAACTGGAGTTCTCCTGGAATTGAGTTACAGATGGTTCTCAGCTGCCATATGGGTGCTGGGGATTGATCCCTCGTCCTCTGCAAGAGCAGTCGGTGCTCTTAACCACTAGGCCATCTCTCCAGCCCGAACTTATTTAATTTTTATATGTGTTTTGCCTACATGAACATAATTGCACCACATGCGTCCACTGCCCACAAAGGTAAGAAAAGTACATTGGGTCCCCTGAAAGTGAAGTTTCGGGTGGTTGTTAGCCACCATGTGAATGCTGAGAACCAAATCCATCTCCTTTGAAGCCACTGTTTTAACCACTTAGCCAGTTATCCAGAACTCTAAGAAATAGTTTTTAAATTTTTATTTATTTATCTTTTTACTAAAGTTAATTTTTTATTGAGTACATTTATTTTATTTTATTTATTTTCATACGTGTATGAATGTACTGTCTGCAGGTAGGTTTGTGCACCTGTGTCGTTCAATGCCATGGAGGTCAGAAGAGGGCATTGGACTCCCTTGGAACTGGAGTTAAAGATGGTTTTCAGCCGCCATGTGGGAGCTGGGGATTGAACCCGGGTCCTCTGCAAGAGCAGTCGGTGCTCTTAACTACTAGGCCATCTCTCCAGCCCCTATTGAGCACATTTATACAACATTTCTTAATCAAATTTAGACTCATTCCCCATCCATGCCTCCCCTTGTGCCCTCCCCCACCAGAGCCCATGGATTCTGCCATGCATGTTACATCCCGTCTTGCATCTTTTTCTCAGTCTTTTTTTTTCCCTTTGATGCAGAAGTTTGCTGTTTTGATCAGTTCTTTGAACCGTTTTTTTCTCTCTTTTTTGTTTCCTTTAATTTTATATTACTCCAAAATATGCATATATACACTCCACACATAAATTGGAATTACAAAGTCTGAAAATAAGCTATAGGTTAATTCCAAAACACGTTTGGGGATTCACATTTTAACAGTAAAGTTGCATGCAGGTAAAAAGAAATATAACTTTACATTCTAAATTACATGTATGTTTTAATGTAATTTTTGAAGATTCTATAAGAATTTAATGTAAATTTTACAATCAGTTTACAATGTAAACTATACCTTATTGTGATAGTTCAATAACTCATGGATTATACTGAAATTTTTCTATAAAGCTATCAATACTTTTTATTAATTTTATATTATTCCAAAATATGCATATATACACTCCACACATGAGTCAAAATTAAAAATTCTGTAACTAAACTGTAGGTTGATTCCTAAACACATAGATTCACATTTTAACAGTAAATTTGCATGCAGGTATAAAGTCGTGTAACTGTACATTCTTTTTTTAGAATATGACTACATCTCCTCCATCTATACATGGTAATTACAATGTGTGAATATAAGTGGTTAGACAATTCTAGAGCCCATTTATAGATTCACATTGTAATAGCACAGTTGCTTTCAGATAAAATGAAATATAATAATAAAGTTGCTCGGTTTGATTACCAACTGGGGATTTGGTGTTAGAATCCTCAAATGAGGGAAACCATTCACTTTTTTTTTCCTGGGACTGTGTTATTTCACTTAGTATAATTGCTTCAAGTTCCATCCATTTACCAGCAAAGCTCATGATGTCATCTTTCTTTACTGCTGCATAGAAATCCATTGTGTAGATGCACCACATTTTTCTTATCCAGTCATCTGTTGAGGGGAATTTGGGTTGGTTCTGGGTCTTTGCTATTGTGAAGAGTGCTGCAATAAACATAGCTGTGCATGGAACTTTGCGGTAGGATGCATCCTGTGGGTATATATCCAGGAGTGGTATGGCTGGGTCAGGTGGTAGGCTCATTTTGAGCTTTTTAAGGGTTCTCCACACTGTTTTCCACAGTGGTTGTACCAGTTTACATTCCCACCAGCAGTGGATGAGTGTTCCCCTTTCCCCACAACCTCTCCGGCATTTGGTGTCTTTTGTTTTCTTGATCTTGGCTAGTCTTATTGGAGTGAGTTGATACCTTAGTGTGGTTTTAATTTGCATTTCCTTATTTATGAATGATGTTGAACACTTTTTAAAATGTTTCTCAGCCATCTTTATTTCCTTACTGGTGAAGACTCTGTTCAGCTCTTTACTCCATCTTTTGAGTAGGTCATTTGTTTTCTTAATTCTTTGCTTTTTAAATAGCTTATATATTCTTGATGTTAATGTTTTGTCTGATGTATCAGTGATGAAAGTTTCCTCCCACTCTGTGGGTTTTCCCTTCACTTCCTTGATTGTTTCTTTTGCTGTACAAAAGCTTTTGAGTTTGATGAGGTCCCACTTGTCAACTGTTGTCCTTATTTCCTGTGCAGCTGCTGTTTGATTTAGAAAGTCTTTTCCTACACCTATGTCTTGTAGGTTGCTGCCAACTTTTTCTTCTATCACCTTCAGGGTTTCAGGTATCAGGTTGAGATCTTTGATCCACTTGGAGTTGATTTGTATACAGGGTGAGAGATAGGTGTTTAATTTTGTTCTTCTACAAATGGTGATCCAGTTTTGCCAACACCATGTGCTGAAGATGCTATCTGTCCTCCGTCTTGTAATCCCCCTGGTATTGCACTTTTCACTCAGGGTTGCTTTAGCTATTTGGGGTCTTCTCTCTGGCGGGGGGGATGTTGAATCCTTTAGCCCACATACTGGTCCCCACCTGGGTTGTTGGGCACAGGTAGTGTGCGCCACTGGCTGACCTTCTGTCCATGCACGCAGTTCCTCTCAGTGGTCCTAGTGTTGGATGGCACCTGCCGAGGTAAAGTGGCAGGAAACAAAATAAATCTAGAAAAATCAGTAGCCTTCCTTTAACCAAAAATAAGCAACTGGAGAAGGAATATAAGGAGAACTTCCCAATCAAAATAGCCTCAAAAAATAAAATAAAATAAAATAAAATACCTAGGAATAAACCAAACCAAAGACACCAAAGACCTCTACAACAAAAATTTTAAAACCTTGAAGGAGATTGAAAATGACATCAAAAGATGAAAAGACCTCCCATGCTCATCAACTGGAAAAATTAACATAGTAAAAATGTCCATTCTACCCAAATTAATATACAGATTCAATGCAATCCCAATCAAAATCCCCATGAGCTTTTTCACAAACTTAGAAAAAAATCCTTAAATTCATATGGAAAAACAAAAGACCCAGAATAGCTAAAGCAACCCTGAGTGAAAGTACAATACTGGGGGGATTACATTACCAGACATCAAGCTAAATTACAGGGATATAGTCATAAAGACAGCCTGGTACTGAAAAAAAAACAGAACCATTGACCAATGGAACAAAATTAAAGATCCAAACATGAGCTCATATAACTTCAGCCACCTCATATTTGACAAAGGGGCCAAAAAAGCTCAATGGATGACATATAGCATCTTTAGCAAATGGTGTTGGCAAAACTAGATCACCATTTGTAGAAGAACAAAATTAAAGGTACTGAAAAAAAACAGAACCATTGACCAATGGAACAAAATTAAAGATCCAAACATGAGCTCATATAACTTCAGCCACCTCATATTTGACAAAGGGGCCAAAAAAGCTCAATGGATGACATATAGCATCTTTAGCAAATGGTGTTGGCAAAACT
>VZQC01011138.1:683461-722200 GCA_009823505.1 Rhizomys pruinosus | reverse complement strand
TTTTAATGTGGGCACTTTAGGACTATAAATTTCCCTCTTAGGAAAGACTTTAATGTATCTCACAGGTTTTGTTGTGTTGTATTGTCATTTTCGTTTAGTTCCAGGAATGCTTTTATTTCATTCTTTATTTCTTCTCTGACCCACTCATTATTTAGTATTGTGTTGTTTAGTGTCTATGTGTTCTTTTAGCTAGTCAGGATTGTTCTGGTGTTATTACTGAGCTTTCTTGCACTGTGCTGTGATAGAATAAATGGAATAATTTCAATCCTTTTGTATTTGTTGACATTTGTTTTGTGTCCCTGTATGTGGTCAATTTTGGAGAATGTTCCAAGGGGTGCTGAGTAGAAAGTATATTCTCTGGTGTTTTTATGGGATATTCTGTAGATATCTGTAAGGTCCATTTGTTGTATTGTGTTGTTCAGTTCTGATATCTCTCTGTTTATTTTTTTGTCCAGTTGACCTATCCAGGTGGTTCAGTGGGGTATTGAAGTCCCCCACTATTAGCATATTGGGACTGAGTTCTATTTTGTCTGATATTAGAATAGCCACTCCAGCTTGCTTTTTGGTACAATTTGCTTGGAATATTTTTTTTTGTCTTTTCTAGACAGGGTCTCCCTATAGCCCCAGCTGTCCTGGAACTCACTCTGTAGACCAGGCTGGCCTTGAACTTACAAAGATCTGCCTGCCTCTGCCTCCCAAGTCCTACGATTAAAGGTGTGTGCCACCACTCCCGGCAGGAATATTTTTTTCCATCCTTTCACACTAAGGTGCTGTCTGTCCTTGAGGGTGATATCAGTTTCTTGGAGACAGCATATAGACGGATTCTGTTTCCTAATCCATTCTCCCAGTCTATGTCTTTTGATTGGGAGTTTAGACCATTATTATTTAAGGTTATTATTGAGAGATGTATGTTGTTTCCTTTAAAATTATTTTTTCATTTGCATTCTTGGTCTAGGTATTTATTTACTATGTTATACTTTTGGTAATTTCTCTCTTGGATTGCTTAAGGATAGTTGCTCCTTTCTTCTGTTCTTTGAATTGTTTCGAGTATTTTCTGAAGTGTTGGTTTTTTTGACATGTGTTCTTTCATTTTGTTTATGTCATGAAAGATTTTTCTTTCTCCTTCAACTATAATTGACATTTTTGCTGGATATAGTAATCTGGGTTGGCATCTAAAGTCATTTAGTACTGGGAATACTTTGGTCCATGTTCTTCTGGCTTTCATGGTTTGCATTGAGAAGTCAGGTGTGATTCTGATGGGTTTCCCCTTATATGTAACTTGTTGTTTTTCTCTTGTGGCTTTCAGTATTTTGTCCTTGTTTTGAGCATCTAGTGTTTTAACTATGATATGATGTCGGGAATTTCTTTTCTGGTCTTGTCTATTTGGTAATCTATGTGCTTCTTGTATTTCCATGTGTTTGTCTTTTTTCAGTTTGGGGACATTTTCTTCTATTATTCTGTTGAAGATCTGTTCAATACCATTCTCTTGGGATTCTTCTCCTTCCTCTATCCCTATAATGTGGAGGTTTGGTCTTTTCATAGTGTCCCACACAGCCACACAAGACAACGATTTAATCAAAGCAATGAGAGAATTATCCAACAAACCAGATAGGATTATCTAACAATCCACCTGGCTGAAGCTCCAGGTTCCTACCTGTGCTTCAGGTGGTCCTGGGAAATCCCCAAACTAAGTTCTGTGCACTCAAGTCTGAGAAATATATTTTAATGTCACTTTTTGACTTCCTCACTGATATGTTCTTCATTCCAAAGTTTAACCTCACTGATATGTTCTTCATTCCAAAGTTTAACCTCAATGCATTCATATACTTCTGAAAGTTTTCTTAATTTTTAACTTATGCTTTCATTTCATTGTGACCCAAAAATACACAGATGTAATTTCTGTCCCGCACACATAATTTAAAATAATAAAGTAAGTGGTTAGAAAATGGTAAATAATGTTTCTTTTTTGTGGTAACTAGTTCTTTCTTTTTAGATTTTTATTTATTTTTGTATGTGTATGAATGTACTGTCTGCGTGTAGGTCTGTGCACCCATGTCGTCCAATGCCGTGGAGGTCAGAAGAAGGTGTCTGACTTCCCTGGAACTGGAGTTACAGATGGTTCTTAGCCACCTTGTGGGTGCTGGGAATTGAACCTGGGTTCTCTGCAAGAGCTGTTGACACTCTCAACCGCTGAGCCATCTCTCCAGCCCAAGATCTAATAATGTTTCTTTTATGAACTTGGGAGCCCTACGTGTGGTGCATATATGTTTAGGATTGTAATATCTTCCTGGCATATTTTTCCTGTAACAAGTAAGAGTGACCTTCCCTAGTTACCATAAAAAGGATACATTATTAGATCTAAAATCATATACTGACTACAACACAGGTATGTCACATTGATAGCTGCATCTATCCAGCACAATCTATATCGTCAAATTTATTGATGAAAGTTGCCCAGCATTTTCCTTTTCGCACAATAATGCAAGTTTGAAATAATGTCTTTCAATTCTTTCATTCATGATTTTTATAACTTGCATCTCCTTTACTTTTTAATCAGTAGTATTATGATAGACATTTAATTCAACTGGTATTTTTTTTAATTTATTTATTTTTATTGATGCTTTGTGTATTTCATACATCATTTTCCAATTCAGTTCAGGCATATATCCCCTTCCCTTCCCCCCCACCCCACCCCTACCCATCCCAGATCGTGCATTCTGCCATAAGTTTCCTGCATCTTTCTTTTTTTGTTTTGTTTTCATTTATTTAACAATAAGTGATAATTTGTGAGTACAAGCATCCTTCATGTAAAACCAATTTGCAAGCAGTTGTGCCCAAACCCACACAGGTATTTTTAAAGAACCATTGACAAGCAGATATGTTTTTCTGTTTCATTATTTACATATTACAAATTTATATTGCTATTTTTTAACATGGCCATTTTTTAACATGGCCCAAAGCCTCAAAAGTGTTTCATGCAACATTAACAATATTGCTGGAAATTTTAATATAATTATTCCCATCAGTACAAAAATGTTATAGTTACATGGTTAACAGAGTATCTGTACAAATATGAAGGATTAATTTAGATAAACTACAAGGGAGTGAATCTGAAAGACTCATGTTTCTAATTTTTTTAAATATTTCTATTATTATTTTATGTGTATGAGTGTATATGCATGTATGTGAGTGCATCCATGTCATGCAATGCTCACAGAGTCAGAGGAGGGTGTCTGATTCCCTTGGAACTGGAGTTGGGTTATTGTTAGCCAGAGTCCTCTGCAAGAGTAGCCAGTGCTCTTAACTGCTGAGCCATCCTTCCAGCCCTAAGAGTTTTTAAACATAAAAACCAGGGGGGGGGGGCTGGAGAGATGGCCTAGCGGTTAAGAATGCCGACCGCTCTTACAGAGGACCCAGGTTCGATCCCCACCACCCACATGGCGGCCGAGAGCCGTCTGGGACTCCAATTCCAGGAGAACTCCAGTTCAAGGGGAATCCGAGACCCTCTTCTGACCTCTGCAGCATTGCACGACACGGGTGCACAGACTTGCATGCAGACAGTACATTCATACACATACAGAAATAAATAAAATTAATAAAAAAAATTTTAAACCAGGGGTTTTTTTTTGTTCTATTCATCCACCATCTCTGGCTCTTACAAGTTTTCTATCTCCTCTTCCATGAAGCTCCCTGAGACTTGGGAGGTAATGATGTGATATAGGTGTTCCATTTAGGCCCAAGTCCTCCTCAGTCTGGTTCTCTGCACCTTGACCAGTTGTGCATCTCCGTGTTAGTCACTGTCTGCTGCAAAAATTTCTCTGGTGAGAAGTAATAGATGCACTCATCTACGGTGGAGTGAAAAGTCATTAGAAGTTGGTTTAGCAAAATACTAATAAGTTCTCACCTATGGCCTGTGCCCTGTCTAGCCACAGGATCTTGGCCCTGATAACAATGCCCTGTATGGACACAACATGGCAGTTGCACATACGAACCCACAGAAATTGTGACAGCATGCACATGACTTATGCAAACCCAATCCAGACAGAACCCCACCATGGAGGGGAGAAGTGGTAAAAAGCTCCAGGTCTGACTGGGGAACTACTAGCAATTGATAGCTTTTGGGGGTAGGACGGACTCAGTTTTCTTCAAGGTTGTGATGCTGGGTAGGTTGATCATGCTCCAGGGGGTGACCCTACCCTGTAGTATTTGGGTAACACAAATTAGACTAAATAAGCTCTAAAAAACACAGAGAGGACAGGACATGGGGTGGGATGGGTTAAGAAGGTGGGGATAGATCTGAGAAGGTTTAAATGTGATAAAAACATATTATATAAAATTCTCAAAGAATCAATAAAGATATTATTTAAAAAAGAAAAAGAAAATGGCAAATTAAGGAATGTCTGTGGAATTCTCAGGTTTCTAGGTTAGCAGATGTATTGATTACTATTTAAAAGTAACAAGAAACATAATTTTGGACAATGGAAGCTCAAAGAACAGTGAAGGCAAGATAAGTTGGTCAGTTCAGGAAAGAGATAAAAAAGGCCAAGAGAAAAAGGTATAAAAATGATATATCTGATCTTAAACCTCTATGATTGGTGAAGGTACAAGATAGAAGATAAGTGAAAGGAATTTGGAAAAGTTGTCCATTTGTGGTTACTGTCCAAGAGATGATTATTTGGTAATTAATAGTTTCTAATTGTCAGAGTAATCGAAGAAACATAAAATCAAAGGTGCTGAGTGGGTCTATTATGAAAAACTTCAGTCACCTTAACTGGAAAAATGGTATATAAGCTAGTACTCCTCAATTACTGCAAAATGTGTTTGTAGTGCTCTCACCCTGATCCTGCCAGCCTTGGAAACAAACAGGTACCAAATCTTCCACATTTTGTTTAACTCCCTAACTCAGAATTGCTAAACATCCTAGCACAGATTGCTAAGCACCCTTTCAGGTGGTCCTGCACCCCATCTTTCCTGGCTCCCAATATGTTGGATAGAGCTGTCCACCTAGGAAAGACTTAGCTATAGAGATTCAAGAATCACATAGAACACCAACTAGACAATACCAAAACAGAAAATCCCCATGACATTTCATAGCAAAAACATTAAATACACAGAACACAGAAAGGGTACTAAAGACTGTTAGAGGAGAAAAAGTCACAAATAAATGAAATCCCATCAGAATTACAGCTGAATTTTCAAATGAAACTATGAAACCCAGAAGAGCCAGGACCAAGGTATTCCCAATTCTAAAGGACCTTGAATGTCATCCGCCAGCAAAACTATCTATCAAGATTGAAGGGGAACATAAAACTTTCATGACATGAATAGGTTGAAAAGGTTCATGTCTACAAAAGTAGCCCTACAGAGAATACTTGAAATAATACAAAAGACTGAAGATAAGAAGGAATATACTCAAGAGGATACAGAAAGAAAACAATAGAGGGTATAATAATGGAAACACAACACAAAATAGGTCCACAAACATAAAGAAATTAAAATAACCGTGTTCAATACACATCTTTCAATAACATCATTAAGTATCAATGGCCTTAACTCCCCTGTCAAAAGACAGAATGAATAAAAAGAAACACCATTTTGTCTTCAAAGAATTCACTTTCTATTCATCAGCCCAATGGAAGCTTTTTTACCTCATTCTGGGACACAAAGTAAAACTTGAAAATTCAAAAATTGGAATAATTCCATACATTCCATCAGACCACAGTGCAATAAAGCTTATAATCAATAGCAAAGAAGCTCTAGAAACCACAGGAACTCATGGAGATTAAACAACACACTGCTGAATGATCAATGCGTTAAAGGAGAAATTAAGATAGAAATAAAGGTATTCCTGGAACAAAACGAAAATAAGAATACAATGCAACAATACCTCTAAGACAACTTAAAAGTCATCCTAAATGGGAAATTTATATATCTTTGTGCCTAAATTAAAAAATCAGAAAGAGGACCTGTAAAAGACAAAACAGCACAACTGAAGACTCTGGAAAGGCAAGAGCAAATGAAGCCCAAACTAAGTAGACAAAAAGAAATGAGAGAAATCAGATAAGACATTAATGAAATAGAAACAAAGAAAAGAGTACAAAAAGTAAATGGATCTAACATCATCAGACTCTTGGCCCAGCTAACCAAAAGAAAGAAGGAGCAAACCCAAATCAACAAAAATCAGAGAAGAGATGGGAAAGATAACAACAGACACCAAAAAAATTAGAATGTTGTAAGAGAATGTTTTAAAAATCTACACTCCATTAGGGCTGGAGAGATGGCCTAGCGGTTAAGAGTGCCGACCGCTCTTACAGAGGACCTGGGTTCGATCCCCAGCACCCACATGGCGGCCGAGAACCGTCTGAAGCTCCAATTCCAGGAGAACTCCAGTTCCAGGGGAATCCAAGACCCTCTTCTGACCTCCACGGCATTGCACGACACGGGTGCACAGACTTGCATGCAGCATACACATACAGAAATAAATAAAAATTAATAAAAAAAATTTAAAAAATCTACACTCCATTAAATTTGAAAACATAAAAGAAATGGGTGAATTTCTAGAGTCTTGGATACCACCAAAGTTAAAGAAAGATATCAACAACTAAAACAGACCCATAACAAATGAGAAAATTGAAACATTAATACAAAACCTCAGGATTTTAAAAAAGCGCAGACATTCATGGATTCACAACAAAATTCTACCAGACATTCAAAGATCTACAGACAATACAGCCTAAACTATTCAAAAGGATAGAAACAGAGGGAGAACTTCTAAACTCCTCCTAAAGACCCAGCCTCACTCTAATATCAAAATCAGGTGAAGATGCAACAAAGAAAGGAAAGTATAGGCCCATATTCTTAATAAACATAGATTCATAGATATTCAACAAAATACTGGCAAATAGATACATATCAGAAAGATCACCATGATCAGGTATGCTTTATTCCAGAGATACAGAGATGGATCAGTATATTTGTCAATAAATGTCATAAACATATAAATGGACTTGAAGACAAAAAGAAATATGGTTATCTCAATAGATGCATAAAAGGCCTTTGACAAAATCTGACATACATTCATGTTAAAAGTCCTAGAAGAAATTGGTCTGTAGAGAGCATACCTCAGGAACATCAAAGCTATATACAATAAACCCACAGTCAACATCATTGTAAATGGAGAAAAACTAAAAAATTTCCCATTAATTAATGAACATAGATGCAAAAATTCTCAACAAAATGCTTGCAAACTCCACACAACAAAAAGATCATTCACCATGACCAAGCCGGATTTATACCAGAGATGCAGGGATGGGTCAACATATGCAAATCAATAAATATCATAAAACACATCAATGGGTTGGAAAGAAAAAAACACATGGTTATCTCAGTCAATGCAGAAAAAGCCTTTGACAAAATCCAGCATGCCCTCATGTTTAAAGTTCTAGAAGGAATTCGGCTGGAGGGAATATTCCTCAACATATTCCAAGCCATATACAACAAACCCACAGCCAACATCATCCTAAATGGGGAAAATTAGAAGCATTCCCCTTAAAATCAGGAACCCAGCAAGGCTGCCCCCTGTCTCCACTCCTTTTCAATACAGTGCTTGAAAAGCTTGCTACAGCAATAAGACAAGGAAATGAAATTAAAGGAGTACTAGTTGGAAAAGAGGAAGTCAAACTATCCCTTTTTGCAGATGATATGATAGTGTACCTAAGGGATGCAAAACATTTGACCAAGAAACTCCTAGAAATGAGCAAGAGTTTCAGTAAAGTGGCTGGATACAAAATTAACCTAGAAAAACAGTAGCATTTCTTTACACCAACAACAAACAAACGGAGAAGGAATACAAGGAGACTATCCCATTCACAGTAGCTCCCCTCAGAAAAAAATATCTTGGAACAAACCTAACAAAAGACACCAAAGATCTCTAAAATGAAGATTTTAAATCCCTGAAGAAAGAGATTGAAGTAGATACCAGAAGATGGAAAGACATCCCATGCTCATGGGTTGGAAAAATTAATGTAGTAAAAATATCCATCCTACCCAAATTAATATGGATATTCAATGCAATCCCAATCAAACTTCCCAAGGAGTTTCTTCTCAGACTTAGAAAAAATATCCTTAAATTCATATGGCAAAACAAAAGACCCCGGATAGCCAAAGCAACCCTGAGCAAAAAGAGCAATGCAGGAGGGATAACCATACCAGACTTCAAACTATATTACAGAGCTATAGTAATAAAAACAGCCTGGAACTGGCAAAAACAGACAAGTAGATCAATGGAACAAAACTGAATATCCAAACCTGAGCACATGCAATTTCAGCCACTTCATATTTGACAAGGGGGCCAAGAAGAGTCAATGAAGGAAGCATCTTTGGCAAATGGTGTTGGCAAAACTGAATTGCCACTTGTAGAAAGATGAAGCTGAACCCCTACCTCTCACCATGCACAAAACTCAACTCCAAATGTATCAAAGACCTCAATGTGAAACCAGAAACCTTGAAATTCATAAAAGAAAATGTTGGCAGTAAACTACAAGACATAGGCATAGGAAAAGACTTTCTTTTAATTTTAATTAATTAATTAGTTAATTAATTAATTGTCTTTTCAAGACAAGGTCTCCCTGTAGCCCCAGCTGGCCTGGAACTCGCTCTGTAGACCAGGGTGGCCTTGAACTTCCAGAGATCTGCCTGCTTGTGCCTCCCAAGTGCTAGGATTAAAGGTGTGCAAGACCATACCTGGCTTAAGGATGGTTCTTAGTCACCATGTGGGTGCTGGAAATCAAACCCAGGTCCTTTTCCAGAGCAGTTGGTGCTCTTAACCATTGAGCCATCTCTCCAGCCTAGGAAAATACTTTCTAAATCAGACAGTTGCTACGTTGGAGTGGAAATCAGGTCAACAATAGACAAATGGGACCTCATTAAACTCAAAAGCTTCTGTACAGTGAAAGAAACAATCTGCTGGGTGTGGTGGTGCACATCTGTAATCCCAGCACGTGGGAGGAAGAGGCAGACAGATCTCTGTGAGTTCAAGGCCAGCCTGGTCGACATAATGAGCTTCAGACCAGCTGTGACTAAAGGGAGACCCTGTCTCAAAGAAGTCGAAAAAAAAAAAAAAAACCGTCCCATCCAGCGCGACGTTCAACGGAGGTCGACAGCCTGGAGGAGAGAATGAAGGGACAAGAGACACAAAGAAACGGACAGCAAGACAGGATTTCTGATCAAGCTGACAAATTTTATTTTTCTCAGGCTGGTACATATAGTGATTAAAGCAGGATGTTGGGAGGGGGAACTTTTAGCTCTCAGGGCAGGAGGTGTTCTTGAGAAGCAGGATGTTGGCAGGGTGAAAAGGTTAGTAATGAGTAAAAGGAGGAAGGGTTGCTTAGTAACTTAACAGCATGATCTATACCTATGTTGCTGATCTAGCCAACTGTGACCTACTTAGCATGGTTACAGTATGTTCTATTGTATTTTGTCTAACTCTAAAGGCCAGCTAAAATGTTACTTATATAATGTAAATGTTACTTAGATAATAAAAGGTCAATTGAGTCCATCCACTTGCTCCCGGCAAAAACCCAAACCAATCAATGAAGTAAAGAGAAAACCCACAGAGTGGAAGGAAACCTTCACCATCTGATAGAGCATTAACATTTAAAGTGTCTAAACTACTCAAAAAACAAAGGAGGAAGAAAACAAATGACACTACCAAAGGATGGATTAAGGAGCTGAATAGAGAATTCATAAATAAAGAAGTGAAGATGACTGAGAAACATCTCAGAAAATGTTCAACATCACTAATAATTAAAGAGATGCAAATTTAAACCAGCTTAAGATTTCACATTACCCCGGTAAGACTGGCCAAGTTTAGGCAAACAAATGACATCAAATGCTGGAGAGGTTGTGGGGAAAGGGGAACACTCATCCACTGCTGGTGGGGATGCAAACTCGTACAATTCCTATGGAAAGCAGTGTGGAGAACTCCTAAAAGACAGAAAATGAGCCTACCACCTGATCCAGTCATACCACTCCTGAGTATATACTCACAAGTCTCATCCTATTGCAGAGACACATGCACATCTATGTTTATTGCAGCTCTTTTCACAATAGCAAAAATCTGGAAGCAACCCAAATGTCCCTCAACCAAGGAGTGAGTACAGAAAATGTGGTACATCTACACAATGGAGTTCTATGCAGCAGTAAAGAAAGATGACATCATGAACTTTGCAGGTAAGTGGATGGAACTAGAAGATATTATACTAAGTGAAGCAACACTGTCCCAGAAAAACGCATGATATATGGTCTCCCTCATTTGTGGATGCTAGCACCAAATCCCTAGTTGCAAAGCAAACTAAGCATAGGCTATGTTATATTACTTTTTTATATGAAAGCAGTGATATGGTTAAAATGTGAATCTTTTTTTTATTGATGCTTTGTGCATTTCATACATCATTTTCCAATTCAGTTCAGGCATATTTCCCTTTCCCTTCCCCCCTAACCCCACCCCATCCCAGATCATATATTTTGCCATAACTGTCCTGCATCTTTCTCTCAGTTTTTTTTTTCATTTTTTAGCTATAAGTGATGATCCATGAGTACAAGCATCCTTCATATGAAACCAATTTGCAGGCTGTTGTGCCCAAACCCCCACAGCCCCACCATCCAGCGGGTGGTGAGGGGTTGTATGTTCAATCAAGTTGATCAAATAAGTGTCCAGACTACATTGCTGTAGTTTCACCATTCACCCCAATCGCAGCCCTTACATTCTACCACGCCCCCTCTTCTGCAGATTGTTCCCTAGGCTTAGAAAAGGGGCACAGGTGGATGAGAGGTAAAACAGTCCACTCTCTCTGGAGCTGTTGACTTGGACTCTGGTCAATTCTGGCTGTTTCCTTTCATGGGCTGACAGTTTGTCCAGGAATAACCTTTCGATCCTACTAATGAAGAACAAGCAATTAGATATATAGGTATTTAAGCAGCACTAATAGTTATGGTAGGTTACTTTAGCATAGACACATGTTTGGATATGTTAATCCATGAATTACAATTTTCCCCCCTGTTAAATATGACAGGGTCTTACTGTGGCTTATAACATCTCCTAACCTGTAGAGGATGTAAGCTTGTGGCATCAGCCATGGGTTATTTCTCCAAGGGGAGAGCCAATAGCCAATTAGATTTGGGATATACAGGCACATGGCTGCCTCTGCTGCACAGTATTTCCAGGCAGGTGAGGTGTAGCTGGTGCTGACGGTGGAGTCTTGCTTGACTCAGAGAAGAACCCGGTAATATTGCTAGTTATTGGGGGGTATGAGTGCGGCCTTTGGGTAACACATTTTCCTGATATTCCAAGGCCATGCTGGGGAGCTGTCCACGTTGTCGAAATGTGAGTGGGCGCAATACATCTTTCGCATGTAGCGTCAGGGTCTTGAGGAAAGGCAGCGGGAGGGGAGGCGATTGAATCGGCCAAAGCATGCATTGGGGCTTCGTTACGCAGGTAAGCCCATTTTAGAGGCAGGGAGCCGTTTACCAACCTTTATGTGTATAGCCTTGGATCCCTTGCCAACATCTCCTTGACAGAAAAATCCATTGCTGACATCATAGCTCCTGTGTTAATATAAGATTTTGCTATAGTGGCCTAGCTTAAGGACCTTTAGTAATGATTTTGGTTCTGAACAAGAATAATCCTGTTTCACACACAGTTCTATGACTATTAGTCAATTAAAAAAGACATTTTTACCGGTTTTAGGAGAAGAGATGATTGCTCGATATAATAGGTGTCTCCAATTTACAGGTGGAGAGCAACCTCATCCATCGTCATATTTCTCCTTTTTCGAGGGGAGGGAAGGCAAGAAAGTCACTCTCATATCAAAACCCTTGCAGCACCTAGAAGGGAATACAGAAGTTTAATTAGGCCTCATTATAAATAGGGATGAACCTTCGGGATCCACAGAGGGTCGATGTTTATAGCAAAGCTGAAAGGCTTAGGCTTTTGCTTTGCTAAAAGATCCGTTCCTTGTCGATGTTCAGACAGGTAAAACCTTTCAGTTGGCACTTTCTGGTACATCCTACTCAATGCAAAGCTGTATCTTTTCTTTCTCAGCTATTAAGTTGGTGACATTTTGTCTTGTTGGGACCCACAAATCTTTTCCCATAGTTAGTTTTAGGATTTGAATTGCAAGGTTTTTGAGGAAAAGGTTTCATGTCTAACTGTATCCCCCTCTTTTTTTTAACCCATGAATCTCCAGAAGACAGTTGTATTATACATAACTATAGGGTGGAATCAAGGCACAGATTTCATCAAATTCATCCATGTTGTTTTGGGTGACTACATATTGAGGAAGACATCAGAAGATGGAAAAATGTGAAACCTTTAATAGGCTTGAGAATTAACATTACCACTTATGTTCAGATTTTTTTAATATTCGTATATGGGTGGAGGATATGTATGCATATTTTAGAATAATATAAAATTAAAGGGAAAATGTGAAAAAAAGACTGAGAAAAAAGATGCAATGCGTGTATGACAGAATGCATGAACTGGGGTGGGGTGGGGGCCATGGAAAAGGGAATGTGTCTAAAATGGACTGAGAAATGATGTATGAAATATGCAAAACATCAATAAAAATATTGTATATATAAAAAGAAATAAATAAAAAAAGAATGAAAAAAAGGAAGAACCAGACAGGGTTTCTCACTATTTCCTCTCTTTTTAAATATAGTGCTTGAAATTCTTGCAAGAGCAATGAGACAAGAGAAAGGAATTAAAGGAGTATACTAACTGGAACAGAAGAGGTCAAATTATCTCTATTTGTACATGATATGATATTATACATAAGAGATCAAAAAGTTCCACCAGAGATTTCCTAGAAATTATTAATATTTTCAGTAAAGATCCAGATTACAAAACACAGTAGCTGTTTTTTATAATAACAATAAACAATCAGAAAAAATCATACAAGGAAACACTCCCATTCATAATAACGTCAAAAAATAAAATATTTAGTAATAAATCTAACCAACCCATTAACGATCTCTACAATGAAAATTTCAAACCTTTAAGAAACAGATACAAGAATACATTAGGAGATGGAAGAAATCTAACATGCTTGCGGATTGGTAGAGTCAATATTGTGAAAATGACCATCTTACCTAAAACAATCAATAGATTCAGTGCAGTGCCAAACAAAATACCCACAACTTTTTTCAAGAGCTAGAAAAAAAAACATCTAAAATTCATATGGAATCACAAAGGACCCTCGCCACCCAAAACAATTTTGAGCAAAAAGAATAATACAGGGGGGAGCAGCATATCAGATCTCAGCATTGTAGTTATAAAAACAGCATGGACATATTGACAAGGAGGCCAAGAATACACATTGGAGGAAAGACAACATCTTCAACAAGTGGTGTTGGCAAAACTGGATCACCACCTGTAGAAGAATGAAATTAAATCCCTACCTCTTGCCCTGTACAAAAGTCAATTCCAGATGGATCAAAGATCTCAACGTGAAATCCAAAACTCTGGAGGTGATAGAAGAGAAACTTGGCAGCAGACTACAAGATATAGGTGTAGGAAAAGACTTCTTAAATCAGACAGCAGCTGCACAAGAAATAAGATCGACAATTGACAAATGGGACCTCATTAAACTCAAAAGCTTCTGTACATCAAAGGAAACAATAAAGGAAGTGAAGAGAAAACCCACAGAATGGGAGGAAACCTTCACAGCATCTGCTGTGACAAAAGCATTCTGACAAAGCATTAATTTCCAGAGTATACAAGCTACTCAAAAAACAAAGAAGAAAGAAAACAAATGAATCACTCAAAAGATGGAGCAAAAGATCTGAATGGAGACTTCACAGAGGAGGAATTAGAGATGGCTGAGAAACACCCTAAGAAGTGTTCAACATCGCTAATAATTAAGGAAATGCAAATTAAAACCAACAAGGTACCATCTTACTCCAATAAGACTGGCTAGGATCAAGAAAACAAATGATGCCAAGTGCTGGAGAGGTTGTGGGGAAAGGGGAACACTCATCCATTGCTGGTGGGAATGTAAACTTGTACAGCCACTATGGAAAGCAGTGTGGAGAACCCTTAGAAGACTCAAAATGATCCTGCCATTTGACCCAGTCATACCACTCCTGTGTATATACCCACAAGACTCGTCTTACTGCAGAGATACATGCACAGCTATATTTATTGCAGCTCTGTTCACAGTAGCAAAAAGCTGGAACCAACCCAATGCCCCTCAACTGACGAGTGGATAGAGAAAATATGGTACATGTACACAAAAGAATTCTATGCAGCGGTAAAGAAAGACAACATCATGAACTTTGCAGGTGAATGGATGGAGCTAGAGGACATCATGTTAAGTGAAGTATCACAGTCCCAGAAAAACAAACAACAAATGGTATCTCTCATATGTGGATGCCAGTGCCAATAACCCAGTTGTAAATATTTCTTGTGGAGAGGGATGTATATTAAAAGAACAACAACAGAAAGACTGCATCAGAAAACTGACTGAAATGGTGACTCAGGAAGGGTGGGAGGGATGGGAGAGGAATACGTGTGTATATTTGATTTATGCATACTTAATTGACGTGAGTTCAACAAGTATCCAGTTTTGCCCAGACTCTGTCTACAGGTTACATGGTGTTTTAGGACTTAGTAAATGTAAATGTGTGTATATTAAACATTGGTTTAAAGGCTCTGATAAAAACAGTAATGCATCTGAATTAATTGGAGATATAAATTGCTGTTGTCCACATTTGTTTTAATTAAAATCTGTATAACAATAACTTTGGGATTGGCATATACAAATGTTCTCTATAATTTTGCTGTTGTACAGTATCACCTTGTAGCAATCTCTTTCACCTTTAGGATGACTTAACTTAAAAATTAAGTTTGCTTCCCAAGTTAATCACATACAGTCACCTAAAACAGCATGGGTGAATTTGATGAAATCTGTGCCTTGATTCCAATAGGTATGCATAATACAACTGCTTTTTTGAGACTCATGGGTCAAAAAACAAAAACCTAAAATGAAAAAGGGGGGTACAGATAGATATGAAACCTTTTTGTCAAAAAACCTTGCAATTAAAATCTTTAACTAAGGGAAAGGATTTGTATGTTCCAGCAGGTCAGAATGTCACCAACTTAATGGCTGAGAAAGAAAATACAGCTTTTCAGTGAGTAGGATATACCAGAAAGTGCCAGCAGAAGGATTGAAGGGAAAAGCCTCAGATTGCTGCAGACATCAGGCCCCTCTGTGGATCCCACTAGTAACAACTATTTTTAATGAGTCCTAATGAAGCTTACCTTCTAGGTTCTGCAAAGGTATTAATACAAGAGATTTTCTTACCCCCCTCCCCATAGAACAAGGAGAAATATGATGATGATGAGGTCGTTCTCCAGCTGTAGATTGGAGCCAACTGTTATAGAGGTAATCTCTTGTAAAACTGGTAAAACTGCCTTCTTTAATTGACTAACACACATAGGAACTGTGAAAAGGATTATTCTTTATTCAGAACCAAATATAATGCTAAAGTCTCCTTAAGCTATGGACTTAATTAAGCAAAACATATTAATACAGGAGCTCTGACATCAACAATGGATTATTCTACCAAGGAGATGTTGGCCAGGGGATCCAAGCCCCCACAAAAGGTAAAGGCTTCTTGCCTCCAAACTGGGATACCTGCAAGAAGAGAGGCGATAAGGCCCTGCTGTTGAAGACCTGATGTAAACATGGGAAAGATGTATTGAGACCACACTTGCAAGTGTACAGATGGTCTCTGGAATGCCAGAGAGTGTTACCAAAGGCCACTAAACCAATAAAGCAAATATAGGTCTCCTTGAGTCAAGCAAGACTCCTCTGTCAGCACCAGCTACACCTCGCCTGCCTGGAAATACTGTGCAGCAGTGGCAGCCATATGCCTGTATATCCCAAATCTAATTGGCTATTAGCTCTCTCCTTGGAGGAATAACCCATGGCTGATGCCACAAGCTTACATCCTCTAATGGTTAGGAGATGTTATAATCCACAGGAAGACCTTGTCATACTTAACAGAAGAAAATGTAATTCATGGATTAACATACCATCCAAACATATGTGTTTATACGAAAGTAACCTACCATAACAATTAGTACTGTTTAAATACCTATATATCTAATTGCTTGTGCTTCATTAGAAGGATCGAAAGGTTATGCCTGGACTAGCTGTCAGCCCATGAAAGGAAACAGCCAGAATTGACCAGAGAGCAAGACAAGAGCTCCAGAGAAAGTAGACTCTTTTGATTCTCATCCACCTGTGCCCCTTTTCTAAGCCTAGGGAACAATCTGCCGAAGAGGGGACGCGATAGAATGTAAAGGCTGCAATTGGGGTGAATGGTGAAACTACAATAATATAGACTGAACACTCATTTGATCAACTTGATTGAACATACAAGCCCCCCTCCCTGCTGGATGGTGGAACCCATGAGCTGTGTGGGTTGGGGCACAACTGCTTTCAAATTGGTTTTATATGAAGGATGCTTGTACTCACAAATTATCACTTATTGTTAAAACAAATGGAAAAAAAACAGAGAAAGATTCAGGAAAGTTATGGCAGAATGCATGATCTGGGATAGGTTGGGGTGGGGTGGGGGGAAGGTAAAGGGATATATGCCTGAACTGGATTGGAAAATGATGTATGAAATACACAAAGCATCAATAAAAAATGAAAATTGAAAAAAAATCACCCAAGAATACACAACGGTGTAAAGATAGCATCGTCAACAAATGGTGTTGGCAGAACTGGATCTCCACCTGAAGAAGATTGTAATTGGATCATTGTCTTTCTCCCTGGCCAAAAGTGAACTTCAAGTGTATCAAAGACCTCAATTCAAAACATGAAACTCTGAAACTCTCCTCCCTGTGGGGCAGAGGTGATTGATTGTTCCTAGCCTGCCTGGGAATGCCTGAAGCTGACCCTTATGGGACAGGTGTCCAATTTTCCCCAGCTTTCCTAGACTGTCTGAAGCTGGCCTCAACCAGGGGCAGGTTTCCATTTGCTCCTAGCCTGCCTGAGAGTGCCTCAAATCAGCCTCCGTATGGGGCAGATTTCTGATTATTCCTAGCCTGCCTGAGAGTGCTGGAAGCTTCCAGCCTCAGTGTGGTGATGTTTCCCAAATTTCCTCATATCCATATCTGGACACTGAGAGCATCTTTATCCTCCCAGTCCTGCAGGGTTACACCCACTTGCATTTTAGCAGTGCCCCAAACCTTCCAGAATGCCCAAGAGCACCTGAATCAAGCCATCATCCAGCAAGCCTCCCAAGTAGTGTAGTGACTGCTGACTAGTAGGGGGACAGACCTTGGAAGTAAGCCTGAAAAATATCTGATTAATCTTGACTTGGGCCTCTGAGGAAGCTCCTGATGAGGTGAACTAGAATGAACTGGTCCCTCCAAGACAAAATCAAAAGAGAGAACCTGAAGCTGATAACAATCTTTTAATACCTAATAAGAAGACACCAAAGGCGCATCAAGAACATAGTCTTCAACTCAAAAAATGAAGAATTGAGTTTCAAATCTGAAACAAACACACACACACACACACACACACACACACGCACACTAAAGAAATCCACATATCCCAATGAAATCACCCTAATATATCATGAGAATAACAATGAAAAATAATAATATAAATATTGGATTCTTGGCTTGTGCAGCTGTGGGAGCGAAGATACAGAGCCAGCCGGAACACAGGTGGGTCTGTTGCCACTAAGGAACTTGAGTGTATAGATATTGAGGGCTTTGGCCAGATCAGGTGGAGCACAGGGGATGGGATGGGCATTTCTGCCAGGTAGATTATTGGATTATTGGCCTGTTGCACAGAGAGATTGGGGGCTTTGGATGGACCAGGTGGAGCACAAGGGATATAGGCCAGGCATTTCAGCCAGACAGAGTATTGAATTGTTGGCTTGTGCAACTGTGGAGGTGAAGATACCCAGCCAACTGGATCACAGGTGGGCCTGCTGCCACTAGAGAACTCAGCTTTATACAGATTGGGGTCTTCAACTGGACCAGCTGGAGCACAGAGTTGGGCCGGGTGCTTCAGCCAGGGGGATTGCTGGATTATTAGGTTATTATCCTTTTGTGCATAGAGATTGGGGGCTTCAGCTGGATCAGCTAGAGCACAAGGGGTGGGCCAGGTGCTTCAGCTAGGCAGATTGTTGGATTATTGGCCAGTTGTGCATAGAGATTGGGGGCTTCAGCTGGGCCAGCTGTAGCACAGGGTGCCAGCACAAGGGCTAATGGAGCAACTCCCTCCCTGCCTCCCAACAACTGGAATTTCAGAGTGAGTGTCCAGGTGGAACTACAGTAGTGATTCCACGGTGCAAGGCAATAGATGAAACAGTGAACCTGACACAACCCCAGTCCCACAAAACCAAGACCCACAAACAACCTAGTGGAATGGAACTGGCTGGCAGGAAACAGAGTAAGAACAGTGCTCACAATGTACCAAACAGGTTGTTACCTACCCAGTTTTTGGAGAACCAGCAGACCAGAAAGGGAAGAGTGAGCTAGACCTTGCAATATATAACCAAAATTGAAAGCCTAAAACCTAAACAAGTCAATAGTCCACAAACAAGGAGAAAACAAGGAAGGCATCTGAAAGAATCAAGGAAATCAAGCCTTCAACACAGTGAAGAAACATTTGAAATTTGCACCAGAACACAAACAAAAAACAAACCCACATACCAAAAACACAAGGAAAGACAACATGGGAAAAGCGCAGAATAATTTCACACCAAATTCTACCAACCATATGGAAGATTCTTACAATGAGATCTCCCTAGAGGTAACCAGGACACAGATCTTAGAAGAACAATAGTAGAAATATCCAAAGAAATCAAAGACTATAAAGAACAAATCAGAGAACTAAAGAGAGAGAATGAAAAAGTCAGGAAGGACCTAGATGGAGAGAATGACAAACTTCAGAAAGAACTAAAGGGAGAGAATGACAAACTCTGGAAGGAAGTGGAAACACTGAAAAGTTCCCATGCTGAAATGAAAAAGGAAACAAACCAGCAAAGCAAAGAGCTACAAGAAGAGATTGAGAAGCTCCAAAAGGAAGAGGAAATACAAAAGAAATCACAGGATGAAATGAAAAAGGAAATCAAACACTCATCCAATCAAGAGGAAAGGATGGGAAAAAAACTCAGAAGCAGAATGGAGGAAGCAGAAAAAGGAATATCAGACCTAGAAGATAACAGAGAACAACTAAAAGGCTCAAGTAAAGACTATGAAAAATTTAAAAATACACAAGAGTGGAACACCCAGGAAATGTGGGAAACTATGTAAAGATAAAACCTCCACATCATGGGGATGGAGAGATAGCCTAGCGGTTAAGAGCACCAACTGCTCTTGCAGAGGACCCGGGTTCGATCTCCAGCACCCACTTGGCAGCTAAGAACCGTCTGTAACTCCAATTCCAGGAGAACTCCAGATCCAGGGGAATCCGACACCCTCTTCTGACCTCCATAGCATTGCAAGACAGGGGTGCACAAACCTACATGCAGACAGCACATTCATACACATACAAAAATAAATAAAAAAAATCTCTACATCACAGGGATAGAGGAAGGAGAAGAAACCCAAGAGAATGGTATTGATCAGATCTTCAATAGAATAATAGATAAAATTTTCCAAAACTAAAAAAGACAAACCCATACAAATACTAGAAGTACATAGAACACCAAATAGACAAGATAAGAAAAGAAACTCTCCACATCATATCATAGTTAAAGTGCTAGATGCCCAAAACAAAGACAAAATTCTGAAAGCCACAAGAGAAAAACAAGTTACATATAAGGGAAAACCCATCAGAATTACAGCTGACATTTCAGGGAAAACTAGGAAAGCAAGAATAATGTGGACTAAAGTATTCCCAGTGCTAAACAACTATAGATACCAACCCAGGTTACTATACCCAGCAAAAATTTCTATTATAGTTGAAGGAGAAAGAAAAATCTTCCATGACATAAACATGATGTTAGAATATATGTCCAGAAAACCAATCCTTCAGAGAATACTTGAAGCAATTCAAAGGACAGAGGAGAAGAGCAAATAGCCCCAGACACCTAGAAAGAGAAATTAATAAAAGCATAAGTGCAGAAGTAGAAATCTAGACCAAAAATGCAAATGGATATTAAGGTGAAAGGAAGCAACACACATCTCTCAATTATAACCTTAAATACTAATGGACTAAACTCCCCAATCAAAAGACATAGACTGGGAGAATGGATTAGGAAACAGAACCCATCTATATGTTGTCTAAAAGAAACCAATCTCACCCTTAAGGATAGGCACCAACTTAAGGTGAAAGGATGGAAAAAATATTCCAAACAAATGGTACCAAAAAGCAAGCAGGAGTTGCTATTTTAATATCAGACAAAATAGACTTCAAAGTAAAAAGCAATCAGAAGAGACAAAGAGGGCCATTACATCCTTATCAAAGGGAAAATTATCCAGGAAGACTTCACAATCATGAATATATATGCACCAAACACTGGTGCACCAAGCTTTATAAGCACAATTCTCAAAAAAATAATAATAAGCACAATTCTCCAGGACCTCAAGGAATAGATTAACACCAGCACACTCATAGTAGGGAACTTCAATACCCCACTGAGCCCTATGGACAGGTCAACAGGACAAACAATAAACAGAGAGATATCTGAATCGAACAATATGATACACCAAATGGACCTCACAGACATCTACCAAATATTCCACCCAAGCACCAGAGAATACATTTTCTACTCAGCACCCCATGAAATATTCTTCAAAATTGACCGCATACTGGTACAAAGAAAAAACCCTCAACAAATACAAAGATTGAAATAATTTCAGATATTCTATCAGACCACAGCACAATAAAGCTCATTATCAACACCAGGATAAGCCATACTATCTACAAGAACACATGGAGACTAAACAACACACTCCTGAATAATGAATGGGTCAAGGAAGAAATAAAGAAAGAAATAAAAGCATTCCTGAAATTGAATGACAATGATAATACAACACAACAAAACCTATGGGATACTTTAAAAGCAGTCCTAAGAGGGAAGTTTATAGCCCTGGGTGCCTACATCAGAAAAATAGAAAGAGCACAAGTGAATGGTCTAACACTGCAGCTAAAATCACTTGAGAGACAACAACAAATGAACCCTAAACACAACAGAAAGAAATAACAAAAATCAGAACAGAAATCAATGAAATAGACACAAAGAAAATAATTTAAAAATCAATGAATCCAAAGGTTGGTTCTTTTGAAAGAATAAACAAGACAGACAGACCTCTAGTCCAGTTAACCAAAAGAAAAAAAGAGGAACTTCAAATCAACAGAATTCATGATGAAAGGGGAAATACCACAACAGACAACAAAAAGATACAGACAATCATACCGGAATACTTCAAAAACTTATACACTGGTAAATTTTGAAAACCTAAAAGAAATGGGGCTGGAGAGATGGCCTAGCGGTTAAGAGCGCCGACCACTCTTGCAGAGAACCTGGGTTCGATCCCCAGCACCCACATGGCGGCCAAGAGCCGTCTGAAACTCCAATTCCAGGAGAACTTCAGTTCCAGGGGAGACTGACACCCTCTTCTGACCTCCGCGGCATTGCACGTCACGAGTGCACAGACTTGCATGCAGACAATACATTCATACACACATACGGAAATAAATAAAAAATTTAAAAAAAAAGAAATGGATGAATATCTGAAATTTTGGGAATCACCAATGCTTAACCAAGAAGAGACTGACAGCTTAAACAGACCCATAATACATGAAGAAATTGAAAATATAATAAGAATCCTCTCTACCCAAAAAGCCCAGGCCCAGATGGTTTCACAGCAGAATTCTATAAAACTTTTAAAGAGGACTTACAACCATTATTACTCAAACTTTTCAAAAGGATACAAGCAGAGGGAAATCTCCCAATTTCCTTCCATGAAGCCAGCATCTACTCCCAAAACCAGGCAAAGATACAACCAAAAAATTGAGCTATAGACCCATCTCCTTAATGAACACAGATGCAAACATTCTTTAAAAATACTTGCAAACTGCATGCAGACTCACATCAAAAAGATCATCCATCATGAGCAAGTTGGATTCATATCACAAATGCAGAGATGGTACAACATACAAAAAGGAATAAATATCAAAAAACACATAAATGGTCTGAAAGATAAAAACTGCATGATCATTTCAACTGATGCAAAAAAAAAAACTTTGACAAAATCCAGCATCCCTTCATGCTTAAAGTCCTAGAGGGAACTGGATTGGAAGGATCATTCCTCAACATAATCAAAGCCATATACAAGAGACCCACAGCCAACATCATCCTAAATGGAGAAAATTTATAAGCATTCCCCTTTAAGGTAAGAACTCAGCAAGGCTTCCCCTGTCCTCTTCAGAATAGTGCTTGAAACACTTGCTAGGGTAATAAGGAAAGAAAAGGAAATTAAAGAGTACTAATTAGGAAAGGGGAAGGCAAACTATCCCTTTTTGCAGAAGATATGATAGTTTACCTAAGGAATGCTAAAAATTCCACCAGAAAACACCTAGAAACAATTAAGTTTCAGTAAAGTGGTGGGATACAAAATTAACCTAGAAAAATTAGTAGCCTTTCTTTACACCAGCAACTAGTAACTGACGAAGGAATACAAGGAGACCTTCCCATTCACAATAGCCTCAAAAAAATACCTAGTAAAAAACCTAGCCAAAGACAACAAAGATCTCTACAACCAAAATTTTAAACCCCTGAAAAAAGAGATTGAAGAAGACATCCGAAGATGAAAGGATCTCCCATGATCATGGATTGGAAAAATTAATATAGCAAAAATTTCCATTCTATCCAAATTAATATACAGATTAAACACAATCCCAGTTAAAATCCCTATGAGTTTCTTCACAGGCTAGCACCAAGTACCTAGTTGTAAGGCAAACTGAGAAATGTTAATGTTATAGTCCTCATTATCTGAAAGCAACTGTGCTCTTATATTGTGAATCCCTAAATAGGTTCTAGAATTAAGCTACCATTTATTTTCAGACTTTGGAATTTTGATATATGGGTGGAGGGTATGTACGCATAATTTAGAGTAATATAAAATCAAAACGAAAAATGTGAATCCTGAAATATGATTTGGAAGTAACATATAGTTTGTTTGCAGATGACGTGATTTTGTATAGGTGTAATATATATATATATATATTACATTATGTATATATATATATTACATTATGTATATATATACACCTATATATATTACATTGTATATATATATATATATATATATATACATTGAAGCAATACAAGTTGGAGGGAGCAATAACAACAAAAGAATTTGGACAAAAACCAATAAAACCAACTGAAACAATGATGTTCTCCTCAAAACAATAATCCTCTGCTTTGGAAAATCTCTGGAAAGACTCAGAAAAGGATGCAAGACATGTATGCCAGAATGCATGAATTTGGGTGATATGAGGGGCCTGGAAATGGAAGTGAGTCTAGACTGGATTGTGAAATGATTTATGATGTATGAAAAAGTTTATTTACAATAAAAATATATTACAAAAAAGAAAAATATAATATAAAACACTCACATAATATGTCTCCACTAAACAGTACAAATCCTATAGAAGAGTTCTACAATGAGGACCCTGTAGCATAACCGAGGACACAGAATTTAAGAGAACAATCATAAATGTGATCAAAGAATTCAAATGATTTAAACAACACACAAACACCAAATCAAAAAACTTATGGAAGTTAGGGATAAACTTCTAATTGAATTCACAAAAGGCATAGAAATCATGCAGAAAACTCAATCTGAAATAATGAAGGCATCAAAACATTCAATAAGAAATCTGGTGCACACCTTTAATCCTAGCACTTGGGAGGCAGAGGCAGGCGGATCTTTGTGAGTTCGAGGCCAGCCTGGTCTACAGAGTGAGTTCCAGGACAGCTGGGGCTATAGGGAGACCCTGTCTCAAACACACACACACACACACACACACACACACACACACACACACAAAGAAATCTGGAAATGATGGGAGAAAACCTCACCAATAGAATGATTGAAATAAGAAACAGGATACAAAGACAGGATGATAAAGTTGAAGAATTAGACCCCTCAAGCAAAGATTATGAAAAATTTAAAAAACACAGGGATGGAATGATCAGAAAATGTTGGGAGACTACGAAAAGACCAAACTTAAGTATCATAGGCAAAGAAGAAGGAGAAGAATCCCAGGACAATGGAAGTGACCAGATCTACAACAGGTTTCTAGGAGAAAATTCCCCCAAATTAAAGAAAGACATACCCATACAAATACAAGAAACACGTAGAATATCAAATATATCATAGTAAAATCCCTAAATGTTCAGAATAAAGAGAAAATACTGAAAGCTACAAAATACCCAACAAGTTACATATAACGGAGAGCCCATCAGAATTGCAGATGACTTTCAAAGCAAATTACAAACACTAAGAGAACCTGGACCAAAGTATTCCCAGTTCTAAATGACCATAGATGCCAAGCCAGAATATTTACCCAGCAAAAATGTCCATTATACTTGAAAGGGAAAGAAAAGTCTACCATGACATGAATAGGCTGAAAGAATTCAAGTCACTGGGTAAGTGGAGGCAGGAGGATTAGGTATTCAAGGTCATCCTCAGCCGCATAAAAAGTTCAATGCCAGATTTCATCAAATTCACCCAAGCTAGTTTGGGTGACTATATGTTGTTAACTTGGGAAGCAAACTTAATTTCTTAAGTTAAATCATCCTACAGGTAAAAGAGAATGCTACAAGATGATACTGGAAAACAGAAAAATTATAGAGAACATTTGTATGTGCCAATCCCAAAGTTATTGTTATACAGATTTTAAGTAAAACAAATGTGGACGACAGCAATTTATATTTCCAATTAAGGTGTATTACCATTTTTATCAGAACCTTTAAACCAATGTTGTTTAATATACACATAATTACTTTTACTAAGTCCTAAAACACCATGTAACCTGTAGGCAGAGTCTGAGCAAAATTGGATACTTGTTGAACTCACGTCAATTAAATATACATTAATCGAATATAGACCCGTGTCCCTCTCCTGCCCCTCCCACCCCTCCTGATTCACCATTTCAGTCAATTTTCTGATGCAGTCTTTCTGTTGTTGTGCTTTTAATATGCATCCCTCTCCACAAGAAATATTTACAACTGGGTTATTGGCACTAGCATCTGCAGATGAGGGATACCATTCGTTGTTTGTTTTTCTGGGACTGTGTTACTTCACTTAATATAATATCTTCTAGCTCCATCCATTTACCTGCAAAGTTCATGATGTTGTCTTTCTTTACCACTGCATAGAACTCCATTGTGTACATGTACCACATTTTCTCTATCCACTCATCAGTTGAGGGGCATTTGGGTTGGTTCCAACTTTTTGCTATTGTGAACAGAGCTGCAATAAATATAGCTGTGAATGTATTTCTGCAGTAAGATGAGTCTTGTGGGTATATACCCAGGAGTGGTATGACTGGGTCAATTAGGACTGAAAGGTTATTCCTGGACAAACTGTCAGCCCGTGAAAGGAAACAGCCAGAATTGAGCAGAGTCTGAAACGACAGCTCCAGAGAAAGTAAACTGTTTTGCTTCTTGTCCACCTGTGCCCATTTTCTAAGCCTAGGGTACAATCTGCAGAAGAGGGGGCGTGGTAGAATGTAAGGGCTGTGATTGGGGTGAATGGTGAAACTACAGCAATATAGACTGGACACTTATTTGATCAACTTGATTGAACATACAAGCCCCCCAGCTGGATGGTGGGACCCTTGGGCTGTGTGGGTTTGGGCATAACTGCTTGCAAATTGGTTTTACATGAAGGATGCTTGTACTCATAAATTATTATTTTTTTATTTTATTTATTTCTGTGTGTGTATGAATGTACTGTCTGCATGCAAGTTTGTGCACCCATGTCATGCAATGCCGCGAAGGTCAGAAGAGGTTGTCGGATTCCCTGGAACTGGAGTTCTCCTGGAATTGGAGTTTCAGACGGTTCTCGGCCGCCTTGTGGGTGCTGGGGATGGAACCTGGGTCCTCTGTAAGAGCGGTCGGCACTCTTAACCACTAGGCCATCTCTCCAGCCCCATACTTATTGTTAAAAAATGAAAAAAATAAAATATTTTTAAATAAAAAAAGTTCAATGCCAGCCTGAGACACACGAGTACCTACCTAGTTAGGAATAAGAGGAAGATTAATTCAAGTGGAAGAGAGATGAAAAAAAGAATTACAGGGTGTGAATATGATCAAAATACATTCTGCATATATGTAAAAATGTCTTAATGAAACTCATTATTATGTATAATTAATATATGTTCATAAAATATTTTTAAAAGAATGTCAAAAAAAGAATTCATGTCAAGAAAACCAGTCCTTTAGAGAATACTTGAAGTGATACAGAGCAGAAGAAAGGAATGACTATACTGAAGTGGCAACATAAAGAAATGAAATGAAGGTATAACTATGGGAATACGAAGTTAGAACAAGAATGCTAACAGAAACTGAAATGGTGGGAACCAATACACATCTCTCAATAATAACTTTACGTATCAATGGATTGAACTCAACACAGTCTAGTGGAATGGATTAAGAAACAATATCCATCTTTTTGTTGTCTGCAAGAGACCTATCTCAACTTCAAGGACAGACATTACAATAAGTAGGAAAAATATTCTATGCAAATGGCAAGAAGAATAAAGCAGGAGTTACAATTCTAATATTGAACAAAATAGGCTTCAAACTAAAACTAATCAGAAGAGATATACAGGATTACTCGATTCTTTTCAAAGGGACAATTAACCAAGAATATATTATAAGCATGAACCTATATGCACCATACTTCATACTGGTGTATCCAACTTCATAAACAATAATATAAGAGTTTAAGACACAGAATAATGCCAACACGCTTCTAGTAGGGGACATCAATACCCCACTGTCTCCATTAGACAGGTCAACTGGACAAAGAATAAACAGAAAGACATTTGAATTTAACAATACCAGTCATCAAAAGGAGCTAACAGATATCTACTGAATATTCCAACCAAACACCAAAGAATATATACTCTATTCACCTCCCCATGGAACCTTCTCCAAATCAACCATGTACTGGGGCACAAATCAGACCTCAACAAATTCAAACAATTGAAATAATTCCATGCATTCTATCAGACCATAATGCAATAAAGCTTAAATTAACACCAGAAGGGGCACTAGTAACTACACAAATTCATGAACATTAAATAACACTCTCCTGAACAATTAATGGCTCAAAGGATATATTAAGAAAGAAATAAAATTATTTCTGGAATAAAATGAAATCGGCAATATGAAACAATAAAACTCCTGGGACACATTAAAAGTAATGATAAGAGGGAAATTTATATCTCTTAGTTCCTTGATTAAAAAATCAGAAAGAGCACAAACAAATGACTTAATATTGCAACTCCAGACACTTGAACGACAACAAAAAATGAAACCCAAACCTAGCAGACAAGAAGAAATAACAAAAATTAGAGCAGATATGAACAAAATAGAAATAAAGAAAACAGTACAAAGGATCAATGACTCTAAGAGCTGGTTCTTTGAAAAAATAAGATATAAAATTTAAAAAAAGGGGGGGGGGGCTGGAGAGATAGCCTAGCAGTTAAGAGCACTGACTGCTCTTGCAGAGGACCCGGGTTCGATCCCCAGCACCCACATGGAAGCTAAGAACCGTCTGTAACTCCAATTCCAGGAGAACTCCAGTTCCAGGGGAATCCGAGACCCTCTTCTGACCTCTGCGGCATTGCACGACACGGGTGCACAGACCTACATGCAGACAATATTCATACACATACAAAAATAAATAAAATTTAAAAAAAAAGAAAAAATAAGATAGAAAAACCCTTAGCCCAATTAACCAAAAGAAAGAAAGAGCAAATCCAAATCAACTAAATCAGAGATGAAAGGGGAAACATTACAACAGACAATAAAATATCCATAACATATAAGGAACTTGAAACAGGAACGCAAAACCTCCCAACTAAAAAAATAATCCTAGGGCCAGATGGATTTACAGCAGAATTCTTTCAGACATTTAAAGAAGATTTACAACTGTTATTACTTGTTAGTCAAAATTATTGAAACAGGGAGAGAACTCATAAATTCCTTCTATGAGGCCACCACCACTCTGATTCCAAAACCAGGGAAAGATACATCAAAAAAGAAAACTATAGACACATATTCCTGATGAATATAGATGCAAACATTCTCAATCAAATATTTGAAAACCACATACAGGTACATATCAAAAAATCATCCACCATGATCACGTCAAAGTTATTACAGAGATGCAAGTATGTTTGGATATACATAAGTCACTAAATGTCACAAATCATATAAATGGACTCAAATACAAAAAATCACATGGTCATCTCAATAGATGCAGAAAAGGCCTTTGAAAAAATTCAAAATGCATTTATGTTAAAAATCATAGAGAGGGGGCTGGAGAGATTGCTCAGTAGTTAAGAGCATGGACTGCTCTTGCAGAGGAACCGGGTTCAATTCCCAGCACCCACATGGTGGCTAAGAACCATCTTTAACTCCAGATCCAGGGGAATCCGATGCCCTCTTCTGACCGCGGCATTGCACAACATGGGTGCACCAACCTTCATGCAGGCAGTACACTCATATACATAAAAAATAATAGATAAATAAAAAAAATCCTAGAGGGAATTTGGCTGGAGGGAACACAGACATAGAATAATAAACAACATATTTTCTCCCTCAGTTGTGGATTTGAGCACCAAATCATTATATGTGCATATGTATCCTGACCTAACTACAGGAAATGAACTAGGAAGGTAAAGGGAAAGAGGGAACCTGAGAGAGATTAGTAAAAGACAGTTATTTCTAAGGGAGAAATGGAAAATGTGGGTATTTAAGTGGGGGGAAGAGGGGTTATAGAAGAAATTTGGGGATTAAAAGGAAAGAAGGAGTTCAAGTGAGTCAGGTATTATAAAGGGATAAATGGAAAAATGGGGACACTTTAAATGGAGAAGTCATGGATGGAGGGCTAGACAGGGAGGAGGAGGGAGAGACAAATAATGCCTACCTAGTGTAGTAACATGAGGGAATCCTATTAGTTTAATGACCTAATGACAAATTACACATACGGTATCTCTATGTGAGTCCATGAGCTTAGCTGAAGGCTACATAACAAGAAACAGTCTCAGACAGGAGAAATTTTCCTTTGGCTTATTGTCCAGGGTAGTTCAAGAGACTCCCAAAATTACACACACTATTGCCACAGCCTTTTGATTGCCTCCCAGAACCTGAATTAAGACCCCATTGCCAAAGACAGGAAATACTTCAGAGACCAGAATTGGAGCAATGGAGCTGGAACTGACCTGGAAGCCACTTACTCTGAAGGCTAGCCCTCATAGCTTTGGAGAGCACTATGCAAGCTACTAAGGGAGAAGAGCAACATTGGGACAATAGTGGCACTTTTATCTTGGGGGTAACAAATGACTAATTGGATGTAAAGCCCACTCAAGGGGAGGAAACTCATGTGTGGCACTGTAAACATAGCCAGATACACATGGCAGGAAAGGTCATAAATCTTAGAGTAATTCCCACAGCTATCACATCCCTAGGCTAAGGTAACTTCTTACTAAGTCCAAAATAGTCATCTTCATATTTACAGATGAATATCACAAACACCATTCAATAAAGAAGATTCTTGTGAACCAGATGAAGATTACTACAGTCTTACAACTGGTCACAGACAGTGTCTGTGAATTGCCCAAGATTAAGCAGCACATATACAATACACCCTGTATACCCAAGGACTATGCACCACAGAAAGGGGCTGAGAGGACACTAACTAACCCCTTAACTCTCATTAAGGAAGATTCCTCGTGCAACAGGATGCCAGGAAATCAAAAGGTCATAAATGGCCAAACCATGGAGATTAGGAGACTACAGAGGGTGGGTTCATGGACAGGTCACCTATATTCAGCTTCACTTGCTCAGGGCTCAGGGAACATTGTGGAAGAGGGGGTAGAAAGATTGTAAGAGCCAGGGAAGTGATGCAAGATCATATGGAAAAAGAATTCAAGAAATGCCTGGGACCCTGCTCATATGAACCTACAGCAATGTGGTCCATGCACAAGACTCATGGAAACTCAACCAGACAACAACCCAGCATAGAACTGTGGAAATGAGCTGTAGAATCCAATTTCAGCTGAAGAAATATTGGCAGCTGATTACTTTTGGGTCAGGAAGAACTGGTCTTCTTAAAGTGAGGGATTCTGAATAGGCTGACTAGAGCTCAGTGGGTGAACTTGAACTGAAGAACAGCAGGGTAAGATTAATTTTGCAAAATAAGCCATAGCTAAAATGTCAGAATGTATGAATGCCATTGGGCAGTGGTGGCTGTCAGGACTCCCGATGGGAAAGCATTATAAAGGTGACTAAGACTGATTGACATGCTATGTATGAAATACACAAAAATTGAATAGAAAATATGCAAAAACAGAACAGAGAGTTCTCAAATAAAGAAATAAAAATGAGTAAGAAACACCTTAAAACTGTTCAAGATCCTTAGTAATTAGATAAATGCAGATAAAAACCACTTTAAGATTCTTTCTGACCCCAGTCAGACTGGCTAAAATCAGAAGGATGAAGGGATATAAGATGCTGGCAGGGATGTGAAGAAAGGGGAATGCCTATTCACTTCCGGTGCAAACTAGTGCAACAACTATGCAAGGCAGTGTGGGGAACTCTCAAAAAAACTAAAAATGAGCCTACCATATGACCCAGTTATACGTATCCTTGGCATATAACCAAAGGACTCATCATATTGTAAAAATACCTGCACATCCATGTTTGTTTCGGCTTTCTTCACAACAGCTTAGAAATAGAAACAATATAAATGCCCTACAACTGATGAATGAGTAATGAAAATAATGCTACACCATAATGTTACAAAATGGAGTCCTGCTAGGCAGTAAGAGAAGATGAAATTTGCAGGTAGATGGATGGAACTAGAGTGTGAAATAACACTAAGTGAAATAACACAAATGCAGGAAACCAAGTGACCTTTGTACTCCCTTATTTGTGGATTTTAGCATTAATCTCCTATACCTGAGTATATATCATGATGTAACACCAAGAGTCAAGAAATTGGAAAGGACACATGGATGTAAAGGAAAAGAAAGAATTTGAAAGAGGGCGAGAATAAGGAACAGATGTTACTAGGGGGGAGGTGGGGGAAAGCGGGGTGTTGTGTTGGGAGGAAAGGACAGACAAACATACAGGGGTGTATTTTGGGGCTGAGTGAACTCAGGAGAGTGGAACGGTGGGGTTAATTGGGGTACTGGAGCTGGAGAAGGAGGGAGATGGGATGGGAAGAAGGAATAGAAATGAATGGAACTTGGGTGGTGTCCTAGTTTGTGTTCCATTGCTGTGACAAAACACTCTGACCAACAACGACTTGGGTAGGAAAAGGTTTATTCAGCTTACATCTTCTGGGTCACACAGTTCATCACTTAGGGAGCCCAAGACAGAAACTCAGGGCAGGAACCTGGAGGCAGGAGCTGAAGCAAAGGCCATGGAGGAATGCTGTTCACTGGCTTGCTCCCCTGACTCATGCCCAGCATGCCTTCTTATAACATACACAACAACCTGCCCAGGGTGGCACCACTCATTGTGGACTGAGCCCTCCCACACTGCTCAACAATCAGACAATACTCCACAGATGTGGCCACAGGCCAATCCAATGGAGCCAATTCCTCAATTGAGGCTCCCTCAACCCAGGTGTGTCAAGTTGACACTAAAGCTATCCAGCACAATTGACCCCTTGTCAACTTGACACACAAAACACATCACTATTAAACCACCACCTATCCAGTTCTTATCCCCAAAGTATGTTGTGAACATTAATCACAACCTAAGACAGTACAACCTTAAAAGCTCCACAGTCCTTAAAATGTCCAAACACTTAAAAGTTCACAGTCCGTTAGAAGTCTCTTAACTGTGGGCTGCTGTAAAATCCAAAACAAGTACTGTCTTGTTTCAAAGGGAAGAATCAGGCAAGCTCAAACAAAACCTAACTCCAGCAAAGGAGCTCAAGGCTGGACACCTGGGATTCACTCACGATCTTCTGGGCTCCAAAGGGTTTTGGCAGCACCCCTTCTCTGACTCTGCTGTCCGTAGCACACACAGCTCATCTCGAAGGCTGAGGCCAACTCCATTCCACACCTGTCGCTGCTCTTGGTGGACGTCCCATGGTCCTGGCATCTCCAAAACGCTGGGTCGCCACTGAAACTGAGGCAGCACCTTCACCAATGGTCTCTTCTGACCTCTCCTGGTGCAAAGCTTCAGCTTCTCTCCATGACTCCTGCAATCCTGGGGTCTTCACTGCAACCGAGGTGCACTTCCACCAATGATCTTTCCTAACCTCTCACAGTGCCAAGCCTCGGCTTTTCTCTGTGACCCCCTCAAATTTCAACACCGGAACAAGATAGGAGATTCTTACACTTTACCAAGTCCTGCTTCTGGCTCGAGATGGAGGCTCAGGCCCCTTCTGGATCATAGCTTCTGTGTGCTGACCCTGAAGAAATTCTTCCCAGAAGATTTCACCACAGTGATGCTGGTCTCTTGTTACTTACAGCTGATTTTTCAGCCCCAGCTAACCAGCATCAATTCTCCCAGTACAACAAAGATTTCACTTCAGGTTCTGGTCACTTGTTACTTACAGCTGATTCTTCAGCCCCAGCTGACCAGAACCCACAGATTACATAGTCCTGATGATCTCTGCTCCCCTTTGAAACTAGAAACTTCACAAGCCACGCCTCCATCTTCTACAAATCCTTCAGCAAAACTGCTCCCAACTCCACAGCAACGATATTTAGGCATTCAGTGATCTTCCCAGCCCAAAGTTCCAAACACCTCCACAATCCTTCCCCAAAACACCAAGGTCAGGTCTGTCACAGCAATACCCCACTCATCTGGTAGCAATTTCTGTCCTAGTTTGTGTACCATTGCTGTGACAAAACACTCTGATCGACATCAACTTGGGGAGGAAAGGGTTTATTCAGCTTACATCTCCTGGGTCACACAGTTCCTCACTTAGGGAGCCCAAAACAGGAACTCAGGGCAGGAACCTGGAGGCAGGAGCTGAAGCACAGGCCATGGAGGAATGCTGTTCACTGACTTGCTCCCCTGGCTCATGCCCCGCTTGCCTTCTTATAACATACACAACAACCTGCCCAGGGTGGCACCACTCATTGTAGGCTGAGCCCTCCCACACTGCTCGACAATCAGACAATAGTCCAAAGATGTGGCCACAGGCAAATCCAATGGAGCCAATTCCTCAATTGAGGCTCCCTCAACCCAGGTGTGTCAAGTTGACACTAAAGCTATCCAGCACAGGTGGCTAGGGAATCCAGAGTGTAATGTGATGACCCTGAGACCCCATGAGAAGTGCACATACACTGACCACTAGTGCATTGGTAGTGCAACCCGAGGGCTGTATGGACTGGAACTCGGTGCCAGACAGAGGACACCTCCCTTTGAATGGTTGGTGACAGTGATCCAAAAGACTCTCAAAATAAAACAGGCTATTGTCAAAGCTCCTGATTATCTACCAGAAATAGAAAAATAAAACCCTACTGTCCAAGAGAGGACACACTTCAAAAATAGGATTTAGTGTATTGGAGCAGGAACTGACCTGGAAGCCTACTACCTGTTTTGTTGTTGTTGTTGATTTTTTTTTTTTTTTTACTGTAGTCAATGTATTTTTTCTTTTATTTATTTTTATTATTATTTATTTATACATACATTTTTTTATCAAATCCAGACCCATGTCCCCCTCATCCCCCTACCTTTCCAGAGCTCATGCATTCTGCCAAACATGCATTCATCCTTTCTCAGTCTTTCTCAATATTCTCCATGAGGAAGTTGACTGTTTTGAGCAGAAGTTCACTGTTTCAGTCAGTTCTTTGATGCAGTCCTTTCTGTTGTTGTTGTTGTTGTTGTACTGCAACCCTGACTCTTACAGAGAGCTTTTAAAGACAAAACCCACAAAAAACACAAACCAGGGGAACATTGGTGATTGAATCACAATTGCAAGGCACCCACCTGCCTCTGCCTCCTGNTGATTTCTTTAGTATTTCTACTTCTTTTTGGAGCTTCTCAATCTCTTCCTGTAGCTCTTTGCTTCACTGGTTGGTTTCCTTATCTTTTTCAGCATGGGATCTTTTCAGTGTTTCCAGTTCCTTCTGGAGTTTGTCATTCTCTCTCTCTAGGTCCTTCTTGAGTTCTTCATTCTCTTTTCTTAGTTCTTTGATTTGCTCTTTATAATCCTGTAGTTCTTTATATATCATCTCAATTGTGTTTCTGATATCTGTGTCCTGGGTCATCCCCAGGGGGAATCCCACTATAGGAAACTTCCATAGGGTTGGTAGAGCTTGATGCAGGATTATCCTGCCCCTTTCCCATGTTGTCTCTTCTTCGTGTTCCTGGCATATGAGCTTCTCCTTGCCTGTATTCCAATATAAGTCCTAAATGTCTCTTCACTGTGTTGAAGGCTTGCTTTGCTTGCCTCCTTCAGATGCCTTCGTAATCTCAGTTGGTGGAGGGGGGGCACGACTATGGGCGGGCTCTTTAGGCCCTGGCACCTGAGCTTGCCTCAGCTGGTCTCGGGAGATCTCAGATCTCGAGACTCACAGAACCCTACTTTTTATGCCAGCTGGGAGGATGACTCCGCCCCCACAGCAACAAAAGCCAATTAAGCCAAAGACAACTTGATTAACGGATTAACTAGATAAAATCAATCAACAATCAGCCTTGCTGAAGCACCTGGCTGCTGCCTACCTACCTGAGCTTGCCTCAGCTGGTCTTGGGAGATCTCAGATCAAAAATGGACATTTTTACTATATTAATTTTTCCACTCCATGAGCATGGGAGGTCTTTCCATCTTTTGATGTCATTTTTAATCTTCAGGGGTTTAAAATTTTTGTTGTAGAGATATTTTGTATCTTTGGCTAGGTTTGTTCCCAGGTATTTCATTATTTTTGAGGCTATTGTGACTGGGAAGGTCTTCTTATATTCCTTCTCCATTTGTTTATTGATGGTGTAAATAAAGGCTACTAATTTTTCTAGGTTAATTTTGTATCCCACCACTTTACTGAAACTCTTAATCATTTCTAGGAGTTTTCTGGTGGAGTTTTTAGCATCCCTTAGGTAAACTATCTATCGTCTGCAAAAAGATAGCTTTATTTCTTCTTTTCTGATTAGTACTCCTTTAATTTCCTTCTCTTATTTTATTGCCCTAGCAAGCATTTCAAGCACTATGTTGAAGAGGAGTGGCAATAAGAGGCAGCCTTGCTGGGTTCCCACCTTTAATGGAAATGGTTCAAATTTCTCCCATTTAGGATGATGTTGGAAGTGGGTTTGCTATATATGGCTTTGATCATGTTGAGGAATGTTCCCTCAGCCCAATTCCCTCTTTGATGTTAAAAATGAAGGGATGCTGGATCTTGTCAAAGGCTTTTTCTGCATCAATTGAGATGATTGTGTGGTTTTTGTCTTTCAGTCCATTTATGTGTTTTATGATATTTATTGATTTACTTATGTTGAACCATCCCTGCATGTCTAGTATGAATCCAACTTGATCATGATGGTTGATCTTTTTGATGTGGGTCTGTATGTTATTTGCAAGTATTTTGTTTAGAATTTTTGCATCTGTGTTCATTAATGAGATGAGTCTATACTTCTCCTTTTTTGTTGTATCTTTGCCTGGTTTTGGTATTAGAGTGATGCTGGCTTCATAGAAAGAATTTGGGAGAATTCCTTCTGTATCCTTCTGAAAAGTTTGAGTAGTAATGGTTATAGGACCTCTTTAAATATTTTATAGAACTCTGCTATGAAACCATCTGGTCCTAGGCTTTTTTTAGTTGTGAGTTATTTTATTACATCTTCAATTTCCTCAAATATTATGGGTCTGTTTAAACTGTCAGTCTCTTCTTGGTTAAGCTTTGTTGGTTCCTAGGATTTCTCTTAGGTTTTCAAATTTAGTGGAGTATAGGTTTTTGAAGTATTCCCATATCTTTTCTTTGTTGTGATGTTTCCCCTTTCATCACAAATACTACTGATTTGGAGTTGCTCCTTCTTTGTTTTAGTTAACTGTGCTAGAGATTTGTCTATTTTGTTTATCTTTTCAGAGAACCAGCTTTTGGATTCGTTAATTCTATGTATCATTTTCTTTGTTTCTATTTCATTGATTTCTGCTCTGATTCCTGATATTTCTTCCTGTCTGTTAGGTTTAGGGTTTATTTGTTGTTGTCTCTCAAGTGTTTTTATTTGTTCCCTTTCTGTTTTTTTTTTTTTTTTTTTTTTTTTTTTTCTTTTNCATTTATATGCTTGATGATACTTACTGATTTTCGTATGTTGAACCATCCCTGCATCTCTGGCATGAATCCAACTTGGTCATGATGGATCATCTTCTTGATGTGGGTCTGTATGTGATTTGCCAGTATCCTGTTTAGAATTTTGGCATCTGTGTTCAGTAGGGAGATGGGTCTATAGTTCTCTTTTTTGGTTGTATCTATGCCTGGTTTTGGTAATAGAGTGATGCTGGCTTCATAGAAGGAATTTGGGGGAATTCCCTCTTTTTGTGTCCTTCTAAACAATTTCAGTAATAATGGTCTTTTTGAAATGTTTTATAGAATTCTGCCATGAAACCGTCTGGGCCTGGGCTTTTATTAGTTGGGAAGTTTCTTATTACATCTTCAATTTCTTCATGTATTATGGGTCTGTTTTAGCTGTCGATCTCTTCTTGCTTGAGCTTTGATGATTCCCAGGATTTCAGATATTCATCCATTTCTTCTAGGTTTTCAAACTTGGTAGAGTATAAGTTCTTGAAATATTCCCATATGATTTTCCGGATCTTTTCCTTGTCTGTTGTGATATTTCCCTTTTCATCATGAATTGTATTGATTTGGATTTGTTCCTTCTTTCTTTTGGTTAACTTGGCTAGAGGTCTGTCTATCTTGTTTATTCTTTCAAACAGCCAACTTTTGGATTCATTCAATTTTTGTATTGTTTTCTTTGTTTCTATTTCATTGATTTCTGCTCTGATTTTTGTTATTTCTTCCTATCTGTTGTGTTTAGGGCTCATCTGTTGTTGCCTCTCAAGTGCTTTTAGCTGTACTGTTAGATCATTCACTTGTGCTCTTTCTGTTTTTCTAATGTAGGCACCAGGGCTATAAACTTCCCCCTTAGGACTGCTTTTAAGTTATCCCATAGCTTTTGTTGTGTTGTATTGTCATTGTCATTCAGTTCCAGGAATGCTTTTATTTCTTTCTTTATTTCTTCGGGACCCATTCATTATTCAAGAGTGTGTTGTTTAGTCTCCATGTGTTCTTGTAGGCAGGAGGGCATATCCTGGTGTTGATGTTGAGCACTATTGAATTGTGGTCTGACAGAATTCATGAAATTATTTCAATCATTTTGTATTTGTGGAGGTTTCTTCTGTGTCCCAGTATGTGGTCGATTTTGGAGAATGTTCCATAGGGTGCTGAGTAGAAAGCATATTCTCTGATATTAGGGTGGAATATTCAGTAGAGGTCTATGAGGTCCATTTGGTGTATCATTTCGTTCAGTTCAGATGTCTCTCTCTTTATTCTTTGTCCTGTTGACCTATCCAATGGACTCAGTGGGGTACTGAAGTTCCCTACTATGAGTGTACTGGGGTTAATGTGTGACTTGTGGTCCTGGAGAATTGTCTTTATAAAGTTTGGTGCAACAGAGTTTGGGGCATATATATTCATGATTGTGAAATCTTCTTGGTGAATTGTTCCTTTTATAAAAATGTAATGGCCTTCTTTGTCTCTTCTGATTTCTTTTACTTTGAAGTCTATTTTGTCTGATATTAAAATAACAGGGGCTATAGGGAGACCCTGTCTCAAAAAGACCAAAAAAAGAAAAATAAAATAAAATAGTAACACCTGCTTTCTTTTTGATACCATTTGCTTGGAATATTTTTTCCATCCTTTCACTTTAAGGTGGTGCCTGTCCTTGAAGGTAAGATGTCTTTCCTGTAGACAGCATTTAGATGCATTCTGTTTCCTAATCCAATCTCCCAGTCTATATCTTTTGGTTGGGGAATTTAGCTCATTACTATTCAAGGTTATGACTGATAGGTTTGTGTTGCTTCCTTTTGCCTTGTTATCCATTTTTGGTTTGGGTTTAGGTTTAGGTTTCTACTTCTGCAGTTATGCTTTTATTGATTTATCTTTCTAGGTGCCTGGGGATGGTTGCTCCTTTCTTCTGTCCTTTGAATTGCTTCAAGTATTCTCTGAAGGGTTGGTTTTCCGGACATGTATGCTTTCAACTTGTTTATGTCATGGAAGGTTTTTCTCTCTCCTTCAATTATAATTGACATTTTTCCTGGGTATAATAACCTGGGTGGCATCTATTGTCCTTTAACACTGGGAATGCTTTGCTCCAGGTTCTTCTTGATTTCATAGTTTGCAATGAGAAGTCAGTCGTAATTCTGATAGGTTTCCCCTTATAGGTCACTTGTTTTTCTCTTGTGGCTTTAAGGATTTTGTCTTTGTTTTGGGTGTCTAGCATTTT
>VZQC01011138.1:642229-664380 GCA_009823505.1 Rhizomys pruinosus | reverse complement strand
AATGGTGAAACTACAACAATATAGACTGGACACTCATTTGATCAACTTGATTGAACATACAAGCCCCCCCTGCTGGATGGTGGGACCCATGAGCTGTGTGGGTTTGGGCACAACTTCTTGCAAATTGGTTTTACATGAAGGATGCTTGTACTCACAAATTATCACTTATTGTTAAAAAAATGAAAACAAAACAAAACAAAAAACAGAGAAATATGCAGGAAAGTTAAGGCAGAATGCACGATCTGGGATGGGTAGGCGTGGGGTGGGGGGAAGGGAAAGGGATATATGCCTGAACTGAATTGGAAAATGATGTATGAAATACACAAAGCATCAATAAAAAAATAAAATAATAAGATTTTAAAAAAGAAAAAAAAAAGAAATTGTTTATCAGTGGTAATAATTTTCTATACATTCTAAATATCTACTTCCCGCATTTCTTTTTTTTTCTTTATTTGTTTATTTTTTAAGGGATTCTACAATATAATAGCACAGTTGTTTTCAGATAACATTGGCATTGCTCAGTTTGCCATACAATTAGGTAATTGGTGCACTTTTTTTGAAGTGAGCCAAATTATTAAGCATAAGCAATGAATGTAAGTAATATTCAGGTAAAACCAATTTGCAAGTATCTATGTCCAAATTTTGAACAACCCAAGATTCCCATAGTCCATTTGGAGAAGCTTGTATGCACAAGCATGTTGATCAAATAGGAGTCCAGTCTATATTGCTGTAGTCTCACGATTTACCCCACTCTCTCCAGAGCCCTTACATTCTACCATGCCTTCTCTTCCACAAGTTGTTCCCTAGGCTTTGGGAAAGGGGCACAAGTTGGGGAGAAGTACAACAGTCTATTTTCTCTGGAGTTGTCGTCTTGGAATCTAGTCTGTTCAGGTTGTTCCCCTTCATGTGTTGACAGCTTATCCAGGGGTACATTTTTAATCCTACTAACAAAGTACAAGCAATTAGATGTATAGGCATTTAAGCAATATTAATTATTATGGCAAGCTAAGCTGTGAGCATAGACACAGATGTTTGGACAGTATGCTAATCCACAAATTGTGGTTTCTCTGCAAAGGGTGACGAGTTCTTATTGTGGCTGATAACATCTCCTAACCACTAGAGGACATAAGCTTGTGGCATCTGCTGTGAATTATTCCTCCAAGGAGAGAGCTAATAGCTAATTAGATTTGGGATATATATATATAGACACTTGGCTGCCACTGTTGCACAGTATCTCCAGGCTGTTGAGGTGTAGCTGATATTGATGGAGGAGACTTGCTTGTCTCAGGGAGACCAATATTTTGCTGTATTGCTTTAGTGGCCTTNATGTATGTTTTTGCCTGGCAGCTCTACCACAAGTGAGCTGTCAAGTTGAGAAGAGTTATTTGATAGTGTGTATTTGTTTTTAAAATTAAATTAATCCTTGATAAGAGTTGCTTTTGTTTTTAGGGGTTAGTCTTTGACCACTATAGTTTGACACCATCTCTATTTTGGTTGACCTGTCTCACCATCAGACCTGTTACTCTCCATGACTAACTGTGTAAGTGCTTACAATGGAATAAATTGCTTTTCTACATAAAATTATTATTATTATTATTATTAATGATGGTGATTATGACTAATAATGGTTAATAATTATTATTGACAATTGATAATAACATTATAATTATTGTGATTGTTATGATTATGGATAATTATTATTCCAAAGTCCTTAATAAGAAAAGATAAATTGGTCCAAGACTACAAACAACTTTGACCTGTCTACTTTTGGGCACCCTCCTCAATCTTTGGATTTGTAAATAGGATAGGGACAGTTAGACTTGGCATAGGAACAGCCTAGGGATAGTTAACCAGGAGGGACAGGATAGGAAAAGGAGTAGACTTTAGGGATAGTTCATTGAAACCAAGTGGTTGGGAATGGGCCTAAGAGGTGGCATATGGATCTCAGCTCTTTTGTGGGTTACTAGGACATTTATTCTAATTATGTAAAAATAACCCTATGACAAATTATAAAAATTTCATGTTTCTCATTGAACATCAAACAATGTGGTTTTCCTCTCTTACAGGTCAACCTAACAAACATTTCTTTATTATGTATGTATGTATGTATGTATGTGTATGTATGTATGTATATGTGTGTGCACACGTGTGTATGGATGTGTGTACTTGTGTTCTATGTATATTTTAATGTTAACAGCTATAATACCAGTAAAAACATTGCCTCTGAGTTGGAACACGGCCCTTCTTTCTCAAGACGCATATTTATATTAAACAGCCAACACATAGTTCAATTTCAACAAAGGTTATGGGTTAGCTATTAAAAATTTTAAAAAATTCATTGAACATCTTAATGAATCTACACTGCCACCTACTGGTTACACCCTTTCAACATCTGAAACAAAAATACAATCAGGTTTTCATAGTATTAAAGTGTTAGTAATTTTTTGGGTCTTTGGGAATAAAAAATTAAAAAACATAAAAAATATAAAAATTTAAAAAAATTGTGATGATCTGGGATGGTTTGGGAAGGGGTGGAGGGAAGGGATAGGGGAATATGCCTGAACAGAAATGAAAAATGATGTATGAAATACATAAAACATCAATAAAAAAAAGAATAATTGTGAATTCCAATTAACATCATTACGGAATTCCCGGCTGCCATTTTTTTTAATTATTGTGCGCATGCAGGCTAAGGCAAGCCTGCATTTCATTCGGATGGCCAGTGGGTTGAAAAAAAGTTCCCATGGGCTGGAGAGATGGCCTAGTGGTTAGGAGTGCCGACCGCTCTTACAGAGGACCCGGGTTCGATCCCCAGCACCCACATGGCGGCCGAGAACCGTCTGAAACTCCAACTCCAGGAGAACTCCAGTTCCAGGGGAATCCGAGACCCTCTTCTGACCTCCGCGGCATTGCACGACACGGGTGCACAGACTTGCATGCAGACAGTACATTCAAACACATACAGAAATAAATAAAAATTAATAAAAAAAAATTTAAAAAAAAAATAACATATATTTATATAGAGAAGTATTTCAGTAGAGATTTATATAGAAATACAAAATAAACCATATAAGTTATTGGACTTGATTTCTCTGAAGTCATAGTCTAGTCATATACTTTTTTTATTTATTGATGCTTTGTGTATTTCATACATCATTTTCCAATTCAGTTCACCATATTTCCCCTTCCCTTCCCCCCATCCCACCCCACCCCATCCCAGATCATGCATTCTGTCATAACTGTCCTGCATCTTTCTCTCAGTTTTTTTGAGTTTTTAACAATAAGTGATAATTTATGAGTACAAGCATTCTTCATGTAAAACCAATTTGAAAGCAGTTGTGCCCAAACCCACACAGCCCAAGGCTCCCACCATCCAGCTGGGGTGGGGGGCTTGTATGTTTAATCAATTTGATCAAATGAGTGTCCAGTCTATATTGCTGTAGGTTCACCGTTCACCCCGATCACAGCCCTTACATTCTACCATGCCCCCTCTTCCGCAGATTTTTCCCTAGGCTTAGACAAGGGCACAGGTGGATGAGAAGCAAAACAGTCTACTTTCTCTGGAGCTGTTGTCTTGGACTCTGGTCACTTCTGGCTGTTTTCTTTCATGGGCTGACAGTTTGTCCAGGAATAATCTTTCGATCCTACTAATGAATCACAAGCAATTAGATATATAGGTATTTAAACAGTATTAATTGTTATCATGGGTTACTTTGGTATAGACGCAGATGTTCATATACTTTTAAAAAGCAAAGTGTATATTGGGTAAAATTTATTTGGCAGGTATTCAGCTCTGCCCAAGCTTTGTCCACATATTACAGGATATTTTAAGACTTAGTAAATTGTTTAGATTAGTTAAATTTGGTTGAAGGTTTTGGTGAAAATGGTAATACATTTGGACTAATTGGGAATATAAAATGTTAATTGTTTTATTTATAATTTGTATTGAATTTCCAACAATAACTTTGGGGTTAAGGTACAAAAATGGAAGTTGGAAATTTTTCTGTGTTATACAATATCACCTTGTAACACTTTCCTTTACTTGTCGGATAATTTAAAGGAATTAAGTTTAAGTTTACTTCCCAAATAAATAGCATACAGTCAATGATAAACTGTTTGGGTAAATTTAATGAAAACTTACACCTTGGTCCTGTTTATGGGTATGTGTAATACAACTTAGGCATCTATAGGTCAAAACATAAAAATTTAAAAAACAAAAAGAGGTAGGTGGGAGGTGGTGTAGTATTCCTTCTGGGATACAAATGGAAAACTCTGTGTTCCAAACCTATTGATAAATTTTCAATTTTGAGATCTTGAAACTAACAATTGGAGGAGATTTGTATGTTCCCACAGGTAAAAAGACTTCCCACATTTCTATTTTATGTTGTCTATTTTTTTCTCTTACATTAATGTTCTACTTAAAAGTATATCATTTTCTGTCAACAGGCATTGATTGCCTATAGTTCTTCATCTAAATGTGGGACCTTGTGAAAATTTGCCCACATTTTGTTGACTAGGATTTGTGAAAATGGACACTCTTATTTTGTTCCTGATCTTTGTGGAAACATTTTAGATTTTCTCATTTCAGGATGATGTGTGTCACACATATGCTAAGGTAGTGTAGTTTGCTGCTGTTGACATTGCGATGGAGGACATAGCTGTGGGGCTGTTGGCACCCATGGCTTACATGCAGCCTCAAAGCTGTTGCCTCCCATGGCCCAAGACAAGCTGTAAGACTGAGAGCCCCAAAATCAATCTGGCTAAGAAGAACATGCATGCAATAACAATCCAGAGATCTTGTCGGGTGGTACAAAATGTAAAAATCCCTTTATTCTCACATGTTATCAGTCTAAGTAGGCTAGGGGCAGGCAGCTTGACATCACCTCTCAGTGGCCAATCCAAGACCTCTGCACCATAAAATGGGCATGTAGACAGACAAGTGTTGTGATGCTGGACACATGCCAGCAGCAGTGGACAGGGTGTGACCTGTGCTTAAACTTTACCTAGTATGCTTCAGGAAAATTATGCTAGCATGTGCTTGAGTCAGGACTGCTGTCCCACGAGGTACTATCTTGCCATGCTAGTTTGTTTAAGGGTTTTATCATGAAGTGATGTCAATTTCATCAAATATTTTCTTTGTATATTTTTATAATTTCTAAAGCAACTTTTAATGAGACTAGACTCTTTTACACGTTTTGAATTCTTTGAGATAAGCAGTTAAATGAATCACTCAATAACATTATAGTGAAGATATGGATATCAATGCAAGACTCAGTCAACAAATGAAAGAATATATATGCCTGTGTGTATGTGTGTGTGTGTGTGTTGTGTGTGTGTATGAAATTTTATAACATCCTTCAAAGGGAAAAGGTTTCCATAACAGAACATGGATGACCTGGAAAATATTATATTAAATGAAGTAATACACATAAACAAAGACAACTACTATAAGATTTCACTGATATATAGAAATTGAAATACTCTAATTCGTAAGGCTATGGAAAATGAGGAGACCATGATAAAATGATACATATTCTTAATTCATTGAGATGTACATATTAAATATATAAAGCAAAACTTTTCTGTTAATATCACCTCACTAACGTAGTTATAACAAACAGAAAAATTATATTCTTTGTACTCCTTGAATTTTACCAGTTGGCCTTATGACATGCTTTTTCTAACAAAATATGCAATATAATTTCTAAGCCTAGATTTGCATGTCTAAGTTACTTTTTCCAAATGAACAACTTGTTCCATTTAAGTTTTTTTTTTCTTTTTGGAGGTTTCATATCTATCTTTCCTACCTATGTGTCTTTTTTTGACTTTTTGAGACAGGGTCTCCCTGTAGCCCCAGCTGTCCTGGAACTCACTCTATAGATCAGGCTGGCCTTGAACTCACAATGATCCCCCTGCCACTACACCTGGCTTCTATGTGTCTTTTTAAAAAAATACTTTTGTTACAATTATTTAGTGTGTTTGTGTGTTCATGCATGTGTCACAGCACATGTGTGGAGGTCAGAGGCATCCTGAAGAGTGGTCGATTCTCTCCTTCTACCATGTGGGTACTGGTGATTGCACTCAGATACTGTCAAGCTTGACAGAAAGTATAATGTTTTCTTTATTTAAAAAAATGAAGCAAAAAAAAAAAAACCCCGAGAGACCCCTGAGGACCAGGTCTTCAACCGACCTTGGAGAAAACAAAAACCTTGGTTAACCTGGGATAACTGTATGGCCTTAAGCATCCAAAAGGAAAGTACAACCAGAAATAAATAATCAGTAAGATTAGAGAAACTGGACTGCAGACATAGAACTCGAGATCTTAGTAAAAGGACAAAAAGGAAAAAGAGAGAGTGCTGTTGCTTGGCCTGTCTTCAATTCTTACTGGCAAGTGCATCTATTCCTTGGCTGCCACCACTTTTTGTACTCCTCAAAGACATGAAACACAGCCTTTTAATCTCCTAATATGGACTGAGGACTCATGTCTCACCAAGAATCTTCCAAACCTTCAATGCCAGATGGGGACTACTGAGATACCCAGCTTGTGGACTAAACAGCTAAGGGGATGTCAGCTTCGTCAGAATATAGACTGCCATTGTTGGAGTAGCTGGGCTGTATCATGGAGGCCAGTGCAGGGGGATCAAGACAGGAAGTGTGCTTACTGGTCTTCATTTGCGGGACCATAGGAGGGAAAGACCCCAATGTGAAGCAAAAGTGCAGGATTGATGGTTGTTTGGGCTTGCCAAGGAGGAACTTTTGAGCACTTCCTTAAGGAAAAAATGTCATCTTTTAGGAAAAAACAATCCTCCAATTCAAGTGATATGTGTATATATATACAGTGTGTATATATATATATATGTATATATATATATATATGCTACAGTATATGTATATATACTATAGCAATACAAGTTGGAGAGAATGACAACAAAACTGAAAAAAACTCTGCAAAGACTCAGAAAAAAATGCAGGACATGTATGGCAGAGTTCAGGGACACAAGCAGGGTGGGGGGCTTGGAAAGGAAAGTGACTCTAGATTCGATTGAGAAATGATGTATGACCTATGGAAAAAGTTTAATAATAATAAAAGGAAAAAATGAAGCAAATAAGATAAAATGTTACCTAACAATCACTGTTTCTGGACAGGAAGAAAATAAGACATCTGTTCTTCTCTGGAATTATTAATTTTATAAAATTTTAGTTTCCTTTTTTGGTCCTTTTTGGTTTGTTGTTTGATTTTCTTTTTTGATCTTTTTGAGATAGGGTTTCCTCACAGCCTCAGCTACCCTGGAACTCACTATGCAGACTGTGCTGATCTGGATCTCATAAAAATCTTCCTGCTTCTGCCTGCAGAGTGGCAGGATTAAGGGCCTGCACCACCATGCCCAGGTTTTTGTTTTAAGCTGAGGACTTGCCTTTCCTTTGCTAGGCAAGTATGCTACAACTGAGCTAAATACCCTACCCTGATTTTAACAAATAAAGAAAATCTTCCCCCAAACAAAAATACAAAAATCTAAAAAGAGCCTGTTTTTTTCCCCTACTCTTCAAGAAAGAAGAGTCAATGTTCCTCTAGTATACTACATATACAGATAGTGTAACATGGAGATGTTATATCTTAATCTTACTGTATCCTCCTACCTCTACCCCAAGTACCAAATGCTCATGATTCATTCTTATACCTATTATTGAATGCACTACCAGTATCTACTTCATTGTGAGAGATCAATGAGACAATATGCAAGTACATACACATATAGAAAATTCATTGTGTATTAGAAAATGCTCAAAAATTCCGAGTAACCATTACTAATATAAAAACCAGAGTGAACCTATTTCACACTCAGTACTGGTTTTGCAATTAAAGAGGAAACATAGATCACGAAGTGCACAGAACTTAGATCCAGGATTTCCCAGGACCACTTGAAGCACAGGTAGGAGTCGGGCACTTCAGCCAGGCTGATTGCTGGATAATCTTATCTGGCCTGTTGGATAATTCTCTCCTTGGTTTGATTGAATTGTTGTTTTGTGTGGTTGTGGGGGCGGAGTCGTCCTGCTAGCTGGTATTAAAGATTGGCCTGTTGCCACTGTGAGACTTCAGTGCACAGAGCTTAGATTGGGGATTTCCCAGGACCACCTGAACCACAGAGTACCAGGGAGTGGGCTAAACAGGCATAAACCGCCCCCCCAAAACTGGAATTGCCGAGAGTGTCCAAGTGGATTCTTTGGAGAAACTTCAGAACAGAAAGGGAAGAGTGAGTTAGACTTCCAATAGAAAGCCCAAAACTTAGAAAAGTCAACACTCCATAAGCAAGGAGAAAACAGATGAAACAAACAAAGAAGGCATCTGAAGGAAGCAAGCAAAGTAAGCCTTCAACACAGTGAAGAGGCATTTGGGATTTGCATTGGAATACAGGCAAAGAGAAACCCACATGCCAGGGACATAATGAAGGGACAACATGGGAAAGGAGCTGGATAATTCCACACCAAGCTTTACCAATCCTGTGGGAGATTTCTACAGTGGGATCCACCTGGGGATGGCCCAGGACACAGATCTTAGAGGAGCAATTGCAGACATATTCAAAGAAATCAAAGAATATAAAGAACACGTCAGAGAACTAAGAAGAAAGAATGAAAAACTCAAGAAGGACCTAGAGAGAGAATGACAATGCCAGAAAGAACTAGAGGAAGAAAATGACAAACTCTGGAAGGAAGTGGAAACACTGAAAAGATCCCATGAAGAGATAGAAAAGCTCCAAAAGGAAGTGGAAATACTAAAGAAATCACAAGATGAAATAAAAAAAGAAACCACTCAACCAATCAAGATGAAAGGAACAGAAAAAGTCTCAGAAGTAGAATGGAGGAAGCAGAACAAAGAATATCAGACCTGGAAGATAACACAAACTAACTAAAAACCTCAAGTAAAGATTATGAAAAATGTGGGACTGGAGAGATGGCTCAGTGGTTAAGAGTGCCAGCTGCTCTTGCAGAGGACCCAGGTTCGATTCCCAGCACCCACATAGTGGCTAAGAATCCTCTTTAACTCCAGTTCCAGGGGAATCTGATGCTCTCTTCTGACCTCTGAGGTATTGCATGACACAGGTGCACCAACCTACACGCAGACAGTACATTCATAAAAAGAAGATTATGAAAAATTTAAAAATACACATAAGTGGAACGACCAGGAATTATAGAGGAAGGAGAAGAATCCCAAGAGAATGGTATTGATTAGGTCTTCAACAGAATAATAGATGAAAATTTCCTCAAACTAAAAAAAGACAAACCAATACAAATGCAAGAAGCAAATAGAACTCCAAACAGACAAGATCAGAAAAGAAACTCTCCACGCCATATCATAGTTAAAATGCTAGACGCCCAAAACAAAGACAAAATTCTGAAAACCACAAGAGAAAAACAGCAAGTTACATATAAGGAGAAACTTATCAGAATTACAACTGACAAAGCATTGGTTTCCAGAAAATATAAACAACTCAAAAAACAAAGAAGAAAGAAAACAAATGACCCACTCAAAAGATGGAACAAAGAGCCGAACAGAGACTTCATGAAGGAAGAATTAGAGATGGCTGAGAAACATCTTAAAAAGTGTTTGACGTCACTAATAATTAAGGAAATGCAAATTAAAACCACTTTAAGATATCATCTCACTCTGATAAGTCTAGCTAGGATCAAGAAAACAAATATCACCAAGTGCTGGAGAGGTTGTGGGGATAGACCAGGATACAGAAAAAAACCTCAACAAATACAAAAAGATTGAAATAATTTCAGGTATTCTATCAGACCACAGCACAATAAAGTTCAATATCAAATCCAGGATAAGCCCTACTATCTACAAGAACACATAGAGACTAAACAACACACTCGTGAATAATGAATGGATCAAGAAAAATAAAAAGAAATAAATAAAAGCATCCCAGGAAGTAAACGAAAATGACAATACAACACAACAAAACCTATGGGATTTTTTTATGTGTATGAGTGTACCGTCTGCATGTAAGTAGGTGTACCCCTGTCCTGCAATGCTGTGGAGGTCAGAAGAGGGCGGGTGTCGGATTCTCCTGGAACCGGAGTTAAAAATGTTTCTTAGCCACCATGTGGTGTGCTGGGAATTGAACCGGAGTCCTCTGCAAGAGCAGTCGCTGATCTTAACTGCTGAGCCATCTTTCCAGCCCCCAAACCCATGGGGTATTTTAAAAGCAGTCCTAAGAAGGAATTTTATAGCCCTGGGTGCCTACACTAAAAAAAAACAGAAAGAGCACAAGTGAACGATCTAACACTGCAGCTAAAAACACTTGAGAGACACCAACAAATGAACCTTAAATGCAACATACAGGAAGAAATAACAAAAATCCGAGCAGAAATCAATGAAATAGACTGAAAGAAAGTAATACAAATAAGCAATGAATCCAAAAGTTGGTTCTTTGAAAGAATAAACAAGATAGACAGAATTCTAGTCCAGTTAACCAAAAGCAAGAGCAACTCCAAATCAATAGAATTCACGATGAAAGGGGAAATAACACAACAGACAACAAAAAGATCCAGACAATCATACAGGAATACTTGAAAAAAAGCCTATAAACTACTAAATATGAAAACCTAAAAGAAATGGATGACTACGTGAAATCCTGGGAACTAAAAAAGCTTAACCAAGAAGAGATTGGAAGCTAAAATAGACCCATAATATATGAAGAATTTGAAAATATAATAAGAAACCTCCCAAATAAAAAAAAGCCCAGGCCCAAATGGCCTCATGGCAGAATTCTATAAAACATTTAAAGAAGATTTACAAACATTATTACTCAAACTGTTCAGAAGGATACAAGTAGAGGAAAATCTCCCAGATTCCTTCCATGAAGCCAGCAGCATTCTAATACCAATACCAGGGAAACATACAACCAAAAATGAGAACTATAGACCAATTTCATTAATGAACACAGATGCAAAAATTCTCAACAAAATACTTGCAAACCACATACAGACCCACATAAAAGATCATCCATCAAAACCAACTTGGATTATAACAGAGATGCAGGAATGGTTCAACATACAAAAATCAGTAAATATCATAAAACACATAAATGAACTGAAAGACAAAAACCACATTATCATCTCAATTGATGCAGAAAAAACCTTTGACAAAATCCAGCATCACTTCATGATTAAAGTCCTAGAGGGAATTGGACTGGAGGGATCTTTCCTCAATGTAATCAAAACCATATACAAGAAACCCACAGCCAACATCATCCTAAATGGAGAAAAGTTAGAAGCATTACCCTTAAAGGTAGGAACTTGGTCAGGCTGCCCCTATGGCCACTCCTCTTGAATACAGTGCTTGAAACAATTGCTAGGACAATAAAGCAAGAAAAGGAAATTAAAAGAGTACTAATTGGAAAAGAGGAAGTCAAGCTATCCCTTTTTGCAGACGATGTGATACCTAAGGGATGCTGAAAACTCCTAGAAATAATTAAGAGTTTCAGTAAAGTAGCAGGATACAAAATTAACCTAGAAAAATCAGTAGCCTTTCTTTACACCAACAACATGCAACTAAAAAAGGAATACAAGAAGACCTTCCCACTCACAGTAGCTTCAAAAACAATAAAATACCTAGGAACAAACCTAACCCAAAACACCAAATATCTCTACAACAAAAATTTTAAACCCCAGAAGGAGACTGAAGAAGACATCAGAAGATGGAAAGACCTCCCATGCTCATGGATTGGAAAAATTAATATAGTAAAAATGTTCATTCTACCTAAATTAATATATGGATTCAATGCAATCCCAGTTAAAATCCTTAAGACTCTTCACAGGCTTGGGAAAAAAATCCTTAAATTCATATGGAAAAACGAAAGCAACACTGAACAAAAAAGAGCAAAACATGGGGGAATATCTATACCAGACTTCAAACTACACTACAAGGGTATAGTCATAAAACAGCCTGGTACTGGCAAAAAAAACAAAACAAAACAAAACGAAAAAACCTGTGGATAAATGGAACAAAACTGAAGATCCAAACTTGAGCACATACAATTTCAGCCACCTCATATTTGACAAGGGGACCAAGAAGACTCAATGAAGAAAAGAGAGCATCTTCAGCAAACGGTGTTGGCAAAACTGGATCACCAATTATAGAAGAATAAAATTAAACCCCTACCTCTTGCCCTGTATAAAAATCAATTCCAAATGGATCAAATACTTCAAGATGAAACCCAACACTCTGAAGGTGATAAAAGAAAAATTTGGCAGCAACCTACAAGACACAGGCGTGGGAAATGACTTTCTAAATCGGATAGCAGCTCTGCAGGAGATAAGGTCAACAATTGACAAGTGGGACCTCATCAAACTCAAAAGCTTCTGTACATTGAAAGAAACAATCAGGGAAGTGAAGAGAAACCCCACAGAGTGTGGGGAAACCTTCACCAGTGATACATCTGACAGAGGATTAACTTCCAGAATATATAAACTACTCAAAAAACAAAGAAGAAAACAAATGACTTATTCAAAATTGGAGTAAAGAGCTGAACAAACTACTCAAAAAGCAAAGAAGTAAGAAAACAAACGACTTACTCAAAAATGGAGTGAAGAGCTGAACAGAGACTTCAGAAGTGAGGAAATAGAGATGGCTGAGAAACAACTTAAAAAGTGTCCAACATCGCTAATAATTAAGGAAATGCAAATTAAAGCCACTTGAAGATATCATCTCACTCCAATAAAGCTGGAGAGGATCAAGAAAACAAATGATACCAAATGCTGGAGAGGTTGTGGGGAAAGGGGAACACTCATCCACTGCTGGTGGTAATGTAAACTCATACAATTACTGTGGAAAACAATGTGGAGAACCCTTAAAAGACTCAAAATGAGCCTAACACCTGACCCAACCATTCCATTCCTGGGTATATATACCCACGAGACTCATCCTACCACAGAGATATATACACAGCCATCTTTATTGCAGCTATCTTCACAATAGCCAAGAACTGGAACCAACCCATGTGCCCCTCAACTGATAGTGGATAGAGAAAATGTGGTAAATCTACAAAATGGAGTTCTATGCAGCAGTAAAGAAAGATGACATCATGAAATTTGCAGGTAAATGGATGGAATTAGAAGATATTAAGTGAAGTAACACAGTCCCAGAAAAACAAACAATGGATAGTATCCTTCATCTGTGGATGCTAGCACCAAGTACCTAGTTGTAAGGCAAACTGAGCAATGTTAATGTTATATTCCTCATGATCTGAAAACAACTGTGATCTTATATTGTGAATCCCTAAACAGGTTCTAGACTCAACCTACCATTTATTTTCAGACTTTAGAATCTTTTGTATATGGATGGACGGTATGTATGCGGTTTTCAGAGTAATATAAAATCAAAATGGAAAAATACAAATCCTGAAATATGACATGGAAATAACATAGTTTGTTTTCAGACAACATAATTTTAGTATAGGTGTGACGTATATGCAACGTACATGCATATGCTGAAGCAATACAAGTTGGAGGTAACAACAACAACAAAAGAACTGGGACAAAACAAAAAACAAACAAACAAAAAAAAATAACTGAAACAGTGAGGTCCTCCCAAAAGCAATAATCCTCTGCTTTGGAGAAACTCTGAAAAGACTCATAAAAAGATGCAACACATGTATGGCAGAATGCATTAACTCAGGTGGGGTGGGGGGCATGGAAAGAGAAATGAGTCCAATTTGGATTGAGAAATGATATATGATATATGAAAAAGTTTAATAAAAATAAAAAAATATATTAAAAAATAGAAAAAAGTTTGATACATACTCTTTCTCTGATATGATTCCCCCCAAAAAGAAAAATAAAATGTAATTATACATTTTGTGGTTCAATGATTCTTCTAAAATATATTTTATTAATTATTTGAGTATTTCATACATGCATACAATGAATGTCAATTATATTCACTGTCTCACTCTTCCCTTAAATCCTCCCACATATACCTTCAACCCACTTCCACCTTTGTGATCCCTCTCTTTTTAAATGTTTATGTATTTATTTATTCATTCATTCATTCATTTATGTTTATGGGTGTTTTGCCTGCATTTGGGGGGTTTTTGTATGTTAATTTTTATTGAGCACATTTTATACAACATTTCTTAATCAAATTTAGACTCATTCCCCCATCCATGCCCCCCCTTACGCCCCCCCCACCAGAACCCATGGATTCTGCCATGCATGTTAAGTCCTGTCTTGCATCTTTTTCTCAGTCTTTTTTTTTTCCTTTTGATGCAGAAGTTTGCTGTTGTGATCAGTTCCTTGAACAGGTTTTCTCTCTTTTTTGTTCCGTTTTTAATATTATATACTCCAGGGGCTGGAGAGATGGCCTAGCAGGTAGAAGAGCGCCGACCGCTCTTGCAGAGGACCCGGGTTCGATCCCCAGCACCCACATGGCGGCCGAGAACCGTCTGAAACTCAATTCCAGGAGAACTCCAGTTCCAGGGGAATCCAACACCCTCTTCTGACCTCCGCGGCCATTGCACGACACGGTGCACAAACTGCATGCAGACAGTACATTCATACACATACAGAAATAAATAAAATTAATTAAAAAAATATTTATATACTCCAAAATATGCATATATACACTCCACACATAATTGGAATTACGAAGTCTGAAAATAAGCTATAGGTTAATTCCAAAACATGTTTCGGGATTCACATTTTAACAGTAAAGTTTCATGCAGGTAAAAAGAAATATAACTTTACATTCTAAATTACATGTATGTTTTAATGTAATTTTTTGAAGGTTCTATAAGAATTTAATGTAAATTTTACAATCAGTTTACAATGTAAACTATACATTATTGTGATATTTCAATAACTCAGGGATTATACTGAAATTATTCTATAAAGCTATCAATACTTTTTTAAATTTTATATTATTCCAAAATATGCATATATACACTCCATACATAAGTCAAAATTAAAAATTCTGAAAATAAACTGTAGGTTGATTCCTAAGCACATTTAGAGATTCACTGTTCAGCTGTTCTGGAACTCACTGTAGACCAGGCTGGCCTTGAACTCACAAAGGTCCACCTGCTTCTGCCTCCCGAGTGCTGGGATTAAAGTCGTGCGCCACCACACCTGGCCTTATAATTCTTTAAATTTCCTGTCTCTCTTGTAAAATCTTCCTCATCACCCATAATTTTAGTAATTTGGGTCTCTGTTTCTTTTGGTCCATATGTCAAAGGATTTTTTTAAGTTCATCTTTTCATAGAACCAACTGTTTGCTTCACTGATTATTTTATTTGTTTATCTTAATTTCTATTTCAAGGCTCAGGGACCATTGTGGAAGCAGGGCTGAACGATTATAAGACCTAGAAATCAAAGAGGACTGGAGTAAAACAGTGCCTCCCGAGTGCGAGTGCTAGGATTAAAGGCCTGTCCCGGGGCTGGAGAGATGGCCTAGCGGTTAAGAGCGCCGACTGCTCTTGCAGAGGACCCGGGTTCGATCCCCAGCACCCACATGGCAGCCGAGAACCGTCTGTAACTCCAATTGCAGGAGAACTCCAGTTCCAGGGGAATCCGACACCCTCTTCTGACCTCCGTGGCATTGCACGACACAGGTGCACAAACTTGCATGCAGACAGTACATTCATACACATACAGAAATAAATAAAAAAATAAAATTAATAAAGGCGTGTGCCACCACTCCCGGCTTTCATTCCAGTTCTTATTTCAATTCTTCCATTTTTTTAATTTACTTTCTGGAAAATTTTAAGCAACTCCCAGACAATTTAACATTCTGCCTACATGCATTCCTCCTATATTTAATGCTTTGAACCATGTGGAATTTAGTGTAAGATATAGATAGATGATAGATAGATATAGATTGATAGATAGATGATAGATAGATAGATAGATAGATAGATAGATAGATAGATAGATAGATAGATGATAGATATCAATGACACCCCACCTAGGTAGTGAACCAAATGTTCAAGTATAGATTATTAAATTATTCACCATTCTGATTTTTCAACTATATCCTATATATATCATAAATGGCTTGTTCATTCATGATAAAATTTAGTTCTAAGCAGTTGTGTTTTTTTCCAGCATCCATATTCTTTTTCTATTTATACACCAGTTTGAAGCTATTTTTAGGGGTTTGAAAATGACAATACTTCTGGCTTATACCACCAATTTCCATAAAATCAACCTTTGTTTTCTCACTCTGTGATTAAACACTCATTCCTTCAAAATCTGCCTCTTTCCCAAGCCAAGTTTGCTACAGTTTCAGGAGATTTCAGTTTCTCTCAGTATGCAAGTCTATGTTCTGGCTCTCATTTCAGGACCCTTAACAATATGTTAGTGTCAAAGGTGCTTACAGTTAACATTTTCCTGAATTGCTTCAGTTTTGTAATCTTCTTTTCCAAAGTCCCACAACTACCACTTGTAAGCCTCCAATTTCCTCTAATAGATTTCCTATTTCTTTCATTGCAGACAGAAAAAAAAGCAGTTCTCCATGACTACATAGTCACATAGTAACATGAGGAAATAGTGTGAATTACTAAAGTGAGAATTTAGGATTTGTGATAAATAAAGCATATAAAACATCTCCAGCATATCCCTTTCCTCCTTCCTTTTAACATAACTTTGTATTATGCTTGGAACAAGAATGGGTCTGGGTATAAAAGTTTTTTCAAGTTTATCTATAATGGTTCTTTCCTTTATTTAAAATTGAAGCAAGTAAAATAAACATTAATAATCATTACTTGTAAACAGTAAGAGTCCAAGGTGTTAGTTATTCCCACATATTTTTAAATGCTTTCCCCTGAAAATTGACAGAAATTTTAAGAATGCGATTGTTTCCCTACATTGTTTGCAAGATATGATTGTGTATGTTTCTATGATACAATTCAAAGTGCTGGTGCATTATATACATTCTACAAACATTCTAGACAACTCATTGTCTCACCATTTGTACCCTGAGTCCCTAGTGTCAATAGCCTAATTTCCATTCCAACAAAACCAGCCATTTTGCTCATGTTGGTTGTTGTACCTATACTGTTCTGTACATAACTTGGTTCATTTAATACTACTCTTGGTGTAAATACAGTGCACCAAAATCCTCTGTACTGACAAATCATGTTGCTGGTGCTTCACTCCCTCTGAGAGTTAGAATGGTATTGAGATTATAGAAAGTGTTATTTCTACCATCCTGCCTTATATTAAATATATGATTATTTGACTCTTGTTATTAAATGGATTCACTTATATAGCTCCATTTTCCTTTTGCTTCTGCTTGTGACTTTATCCTCCTATTATCCCCAACCCAATGAAGGAAGAATTTTTTTAGAAGTTGGTAAGAATTTTATACATGCTTTACTTTTCTTCTTGACAGATTAAGAAGCAGATCTACCAGATCACTTTCCCAGTCCTAACTACAGAGTTAGCACTAATCTTGATGATGATCTGGTTTCTCAGTTTCTACTCCAATTATTCCAAGAAGAAAAGTGACCTATTTCTCTTCTACTATTTCTGGACCTAGTCATGGTCCATGGAAGGCAGAAATGAGACTAGGGGTAGTCACGAGATAAGAAAAAAATAACAAAACATTAGGCAATTGCCTCTAGACCCTCAATATGTGTAGTAGGGAAATGAAGGTGTGTGTGTGTGTGTGTGTGTGTGTGTGTGTGTGTGTGTGTCTGATTTGATAGCCAGATTTTCAAGGGTGATCTTTGCAGAAAACAGCATTGTTGTCACAATGTCAAAAGGTTGACATGCTTGCAAGATATCCTAACTTCCCATTTTCCTGTAATCTACAATTTTTAGCTTATCAACTGAAATCCTTTCCTATGCATCTCAGGAACTGCCCAGTGATCTTATTTAAATTCCTTAGCAATTATTTGAAGATAAATAATGTATGTCTTATTTTTTCCCTGTACATGCTTCCCTTTCTAATAATAACCCTATGGTAAAATCTATGTTTAAAACCCCCTTTAATAAACTCAAACCCTGCTTAATACTAGTTTGTCTTGAAATTCTTTTCTGAGGTGAAGTCAAGGAGCTGGGTTTACTTGAGTAAAGAAGAAAACACCTCAGAAAGAACACCTCGGGCTGCTTCAGGCAGCAGCATAGAAAACTGCTTTCAGCCCACCCTGAGCTGACCCTGTCAATACACAAAATAAATCATCCTATTAACCTATTTACCCTGGGAACCAGGGATGTAGGAGGCAAAAGAGATTTCTGGTTGTTCAGTCATTTAAACTTGTCTTTCCTTTACAAAATAAACATAAGCCACATTTTTACCTCTGGTTGTTCCGCCCTTCCTGCACATTCCTATGGAGCTCTGTGACTCTAATTTTTCTATACTCCCTTCACTTTACTCTGATGAGCCAATAACTTGTTTTGTAGACGCTTTCATACTTCATTGGGAATATGAACTTGAATGAACAATGGGCTTCTTAGGGTCACAAAACATCCTGGTAGCAAGAAACTAAGTGCTGTGAGGCTACAAAAGAGTACTTTTCAGAGGACAAGGGCCAGGCTATCAATGTATTTAGTCTAATTTAATATATTTTTATTGCTTTTGAGACAGGGTCTCACTGTCACCTGGGCTTGCCTTGCAGGTGCTGGCATTAAAAGCGGGTGTCACCACATCCAGAATTAGGTGCATATTATAAAGGAGCTCCTACTTCAAATGGTTTTAATAATAAGCCAAGAAGTCAGGACTGGAGACAGGGAGCAAGGGCTAAATGGATAACAAATCATCTTGGGCTGTGGTCTTTAAGATATTTATTTTTCCCCATCTTGAGGTCACAAGAGCCCCTACTCCCACCTTCCACCCCAGGGCAACTGGGAACTCACTGTGGGGAACTTGGCCTTCGACCAGCAGGAATGTTAAATTTATACATTAACTCCTCCAGGAAAAGTTAAAAATAGTACCAAGACTCTTTCTGGGAGACACAAACTGATTGGCTGGCCACACCATGTGCATGTGGACTGATTGATCCTCCTCTCTTGAATTTCAGTGATAAAGATGGGGTATGTGTAAAGACTGGGTGAGGTGTGAAATAAAATGGGGATGAAAGAAAGCAATGATGGATGATATTATTTCTTGAGAGTTAGGGTGGGGGTTGCAAACTAAAATGTTAGGACCAGAGTGCACAGAGCTTAGCTCAGGGATTTCCCAGGACCCCCTGTAGCACAGCTCTCTTCATAATAGTGAAGAGCTGAACCAACCCAAGTGCCCCTCAACTGACGAGTGAAAAGAGAAAATGTGGTACATCTACACAATGGAGTTCTATGCAGCAGTAAAGAAAGACGACATCATGAACTTTGCAGGTAAATGGATGGAACAATGAATGGTAACCCTCATCTGTGGATGCTAGTGCCAATTACCTAGTTGTAAGGCAAACTGAGCAACGTTAATATCATATTCCTCATGATCTGAAAACAACTGAGCTCTTATATTGTGAATCCCTTAATAGGTTCTAGAACTAAGCTACAGTTTATTTTCAGAGTTAGGAAGTTTTGGTATATGAGTGGAGGGTATGTATGCATATTTTAGAGTAATATAAGATCAAAAGAATGAAGAAAAAACTAGTTTGTCATGACATTATGTCTAACCACAGTATTTATTTTATGGGAGTGCTTCTTAGTATTTCTTATACAAGGCTGCTTGAGCTTTTGTCCAAGCATTTTCTAAAATATTACACACTAGTTAAAAGTATCAGGCTGGTGTAACCTAGCCTTTCTGGATGCTTAATGACCATACTTAATGCCCATACCAATTTGACCAAGGATCTTAAGGGATAACTTTGTTCCTTGCCCTCAGAGTTCAACTAAGTCCCAGGGGACATGCATGGGGGCATCTCTTGAAATGTCTTGGAAATGTGAGTCACTAGTCTTCTGTGCAGGGAGGTCTTGGAAATCCACTAATGGGACTTCAGTCAGTGACCAGTCTATAAGGAGGAAAGTCTGTTCATGCTTCAAAAAGGGAAGCCTGGTCTAGCAAAACCTGACTTTGTCCTCAAGTGGATGGAACTGATAAATGAAAAGCCAAAAGGAGACAGGGGCTCCCTACCCCACCCCAAACCTGAGTGACCCTTGAGGACCAGATCCTCAACTGACCTTGAGAAAACAAAAACCTTGGTTAATCTGGGCTGACTCTATGGCCTTAAACATCCAAAAGGAAAATATAACCAGAAATAAATAAATAATAAGGCCTGAGAAATTGTCCTTCAGGTATAATACTTGAGATCTTAGTAAGAAGACAAAAAATAAAAAATAAAAAAGTGCACAGTCATCCGCCATGGCTCTGCAGCCTCATCCTGTTAGGGTCCGAGAATCCACACCAGACACACAGAAGGATGGAAAACCAAGACTTTATTTCGGGAAAGTAAACCAGCATGCTGGGGTGGGAGAGAAAAGGCTCCAACCCCGATATCTTGGCTCGCAGGCCTTTTATTCAGGGTGCAGGGGAATCTCGGTGGGGTTTGGGTAACTTCTAGCCTTATTGGATAATAGCAGAGTTACAGCTCATGGTTAGGTCTGCCTGCCTGCCCCCACATACCAAAGGTTATCTTTAGACACAATCTTGGGACAGGAATGAGGAAATGTTAAGTCAGTCCACCTGCCCTCACATATCAACAGTATCAACAGTTATCTGAAGCATGCTTGTGCATGGATACCAAAGAACCCAGGGACAGGACAGTGTGTGCTCAGTTAATTTGTTATGGCCAGATCACTGGGACCCTCAAAAGACCACCAGGACACGCGGCTCCGATGTAAATACAAAGAGTCTTAATTCAAGCTTGAGCTTGGACTGCAGCCCTTCTGACGCAGTAGGCTGGGAGAAGTGGTCCCATAGCTCAGAGGGGAGGCTATTTTAAAGAAACTTGGTCTAGGGGAATTTTTCTTTATCAGTTCAGACCGGACCTGTTTCCCAAGCCTCGGATGTATCTGGTGGACATCAGCCTGAGGCAAAGTGAACACCACCAGGCCTGTTTCTCAATGCCCCAGATGCATCTGGTAGACTCCAGCCCAGGGGAAAGTGAATGTTTAACCTTTGTCCAGAGTAGAAGTCTGGAATTAACTCTTATCTCCTCAGTCTGAGCTTCCATCTCCAGCTGTCTCCGTGTGGCACAAGCCTGCAGCCTCGCTCTTCCCTGGCAGCGGCGGCGGTGGCTGGAGGCAGGGAGAGGCGAGCGGCTGCAGGCTCCATGGAAACCGGCGGGCTTCCACCCGCTGGGCTGCAGTGACCCTTGTCCAGCCTCCGCCCGACTACCCGGCGGGGTGGCGGCGGCCGGGCCCCTTCCATGGCAGGAGCAGAGGCGGCCCTGATGTATGACCTCCAGGGCTTCAAGAAGCGGGCATTCCTGTGCTTCCTCAGCGAGCAGGAGGAAGAGGTGCTGCTGGTGAGCAGCAGTTGGTACCCAGACCAGTGGATTGTCCCAGGAGGGAGGATAGAGCCAGAGGAGGAGCCAGGAGGCACTGCTGTGAGGGAAGTGTATGAGGAGGCTGGAGTCAAAGGAAAATTAGGCAGACTCCTGGGCATATTTGAGCAGAATTAAGCTCAAAAGCACAGAACATATGCTTATGTTCTTACAGTCACCGAAATATTAGAAGATTGGGAAGATTCTGTTAGGTTATTCCTGGACAAACTGTCAGCCCATGAAAGGAAACAGCCAGAATTGACCAGAGTCCAAGTCAACAGCTCCAGAGAGAGTGGACTGTTTTACCTCTCATCCACCTGTGCCCCTTTTCTAAGCCTAGGGAACAACCTGCGGAAGAGGGGGCGTGGTAGAATGTAAGGGCTGCGATTGGGGTGAATGGTGAAACTACAGCAATGTAGTCTGGACACTCATTTGATCAACTTGATTGAACAAACAACCTGTCACCCCCCACTGGATGGTGGGGCTGTAGGTGTTTGGGCACAACAGCCTGCAGATAGGTTTTGCATGAAGGATGCTTGTACTCATGGATTATCACTTATAGCTAAAAATGAAAAAAAAAAAAAAAGAGAGAAAGATGCAGGACAGTTATGGCAGAATGCATGATCTGGGATGGGGTGGGGGGGGAAGGGAAAGGGAAATAAGCCTGAACTGAATTGGAAAAAATGTATGAAATGCACAAAGCATCAATAAAAACTAATT
>VZQC01011138.1:597132-641718 GCA_009823505.1 Rhizomys pruinosus | reverse complement strand
TTTTATCCACCTGACATCAGTCTATGATTTACTTTGCCAGATCAAATTGTTTGTGGGTGTATTTCCACCCTTAAGTTTTTCTCATTCATAGCATCAACATATTGACCAAATCCTTCTGTTGGAAATTAATAAAAAGATATTCTTGGTATTAAAGAAGTATTATCTACCCCAAAACTCATTTAAGAGGATCGTAATCTCAGTCCGGAAACTGCAGAGTTGGGCTGTTTTTGTAAGGTTCAGTGATTTTTTAACAAAGGACTTCCATCTGCTATTTTCAGGAATTTGACGACTGTCTGAACGTTCAGTTAGTACTATGTCCCCTCAAACACAATAGTAATTCAACATGAACAATACAGAGTTGCTCATGTTTGGGGAAATACTGTTAGCAAAATGCATGTAGTTGATTTGTTTAGCATGCTTAGTTGCTAGTTCCATTTATAACACTTAACACAGAACACATTAGTACTACATTTCCCTCAATGCTCTTAAAATTCATTTTCATTTTTGCAATTTAGTGACATCTCTTCAGTTCAAACTTTGCTTAGCACACAACTGGAATCTAATCTTGTCAGCAAGTGCCCTTTGTCATCTCGAGGAACTAGAATGTACATGAACCAAGAATTATGTCATCATCTTTGTACGCAATTAAAACTGGCCATCCCATGTAGAGTACCTGTCCAAGAGCCCCGTACTTCCTCAGTAAGGTCAGAAGCAAAACGGGTGGAAAAAACAAAACAAACAAACAAAAAAAAAAAAAACCTTGGACTAAGATACGGGGTTGGGAGAGTGAAACTTTTGTTTTGTTTTGTTTTGTTTTTATGTAGACATTGTTACCCTTTTGTAAATATTCTAACTGGCAAGCATAAAATAGAAAAAGTACAGTTAAAACATTTCCTCTGTAACTTAACCTTTAAATATATAATTGCTGCTAAAAATAATCCTTATGGTTCTAGAAAATTGGTGCCAGTTTGAAAATGAGATCTTGTGCCATAAATGCAGCTGAACTAAATAAAAACATTAGTTTACAAATTAATGCTTTCAAAGAAATGAGTGAAGTAGACTTAACCAGTAAAATTTCATTCTAAATTATGTAGTGTGATCAAACATGATCATCCAGAATTATTATATTTTTCTTTGTACAGAACACATGCATTCTGGGTGTTTTTTAAAAAGGAAACATTTTCAGTCCCACAGGTTGACACTTTGAATCAGTCAACAGACTTATGGTTTCTTTCTCAGTAATCTCTGAAATTTCTCTATTCTAAACATAACAGAGAAACTGGATATGTTTTGTGTATAGGACTGCTTCCACCTGAAATGCTATCACAAGGACTTGGGGGGATTTATCTTGTATATGTTATTCTTAGAGGCAATAATGCATGAACTTATTTTATAAACTCTTGACTGTGTATTGCCATGTAAAATATGTACAGTATTCATGTTAACCATCTCTTTAAAAAGTTAGCTTATAAATATTGTATTATTTCTTTGGTCAAACATTTGGATAAAGTCATGTCACCTGGGTCAGGATTTTAAGTGCCAGCTAGCAAACCAACTGTCTTTAGTCTATGCAGCTGACAAAAACTATTTTTGCTTTCAATTTTATATGAGGAGTTCTCTTCACTATTCTGGATCCAGTATAGTGAAATGAAAGGCAAAGCCTAAGATGATTTATTTCTCTTAAAAGAAAAAACCAACTTCAGGCAAAATAGTTTAATCTACTAAAGATAATAACATCTACTATCTCAACTCTCCAAAGTCTGCAGTGTTGAGACTGTTGTTTGTGCTTGTTTGTGGAGTAGTTGAATAAAATTGGGCAGTTAAATTTTTCAGTTCCATGTGCCTCCTAAGTAAAAAAAAATAATAAGTTATTGAAAATTGCAGAAAAGTAGAAACTGCCCTTTGTGGTGGTGTTTTTGTCTGTTTGTTTTTGTTTAATGGCATTTTCCGACCAAGCCCACGCCACCTAATTTTCTGTCAATCACATTGTATGAAGCAGAAAAGGTGAAGAGAAATGATTGTTGTATACACTGAACTGCTTTGCATGATCTCACTTGAGATGGCCTCATTCTAACTGGTGTAAGAATCTTGACTTTTTTACATTTGGAAACATCAAATAAAAATGGAAACATGAAAAAAAAGCACAGTTTTTTGCCTGTCTTACTGACAAGTGAAGCTACCCTGTGGCTGCCACTGCTTTTGCCATCCTTCTAGGACATGAGACACAGCTTTTCAACCTTCCAAAATGGACTGAAGACTCATGTCTCTCCAAGAATCCTCCAAATCTTCAGTGCCAGATGGAGACTGCTGAGACATCCAACTTGTGGACTGAGCTACTACTGGGGTTTCAGCCTCTTCAGAGTATAGACTGCCATTGTTGATCTACCCAGGCTGTATCACAGAGACCAGTACAGGAAGATCAAGACAGGACATGGTGCTTACTGGACCTCATTTGGTGACCATGGTAAGGGAAGACCCCAGTGTGGAGCACAAGGGCAGAACTGATGGTGGTTTGGGCTTGCCAAGGAGGAGCCTTCAAACATGACGTCTTTCAGCTTAATAAAGGAAAGTCATAAGCTGAAGATGCTAAAGCCTATAATATATGTGGCATGCATATATGCATATTTTGGAGTGATGCATATTGGAAGGAATAAAAACAACAACAAGAAAAAGAATGGGTCAAAGAACTGACTGAAATAGTGAAATTCTGGTCGAAACAGTAAACTTCTGCATCGAGAATTTTGAGAGAGAGACTGAGAAAAAAATGAAAAACATGTTTGGCAGAATGCATGAGCTCTGGTGGGGTATAGTGGAAGGGAGAGGGGCACAGGTCTAGATTTTATTTGAAATTTTGTATGAAATGCACAAAGCTTCAATAAAATTTGGCTTTGAAAAAAATAAATAAAAATAAAATGTTAGGACCAAAAGTGACCCCAAGAATTAAAGCCTTAAGTGGGCTGGCCACTAAGTGTGGGCTAGTATTGCTTATGAATAAAAATTGTAAAGCATGTGTGTCTTTAATGGTGTGATTCAAGGATATGATGTTAATTTAGGTGATAAAATGCCTTGGTATATATAATATACCAAGTATATATAACTCTATTGATCAGATCTTGATAATCTGTTTGGAATACTATATTTTTCAGATAAGAAGGCAGAGAATCCTATCTGAACAATCCCTGAAAGTGTGTTGTGATCTCTCATATTTGCTTCTTTTTACCTCAGAGTGTTTAATTGTGGAAATATAATGCAAATGGATGATATTAAAATGTCATTTCTACACTTGAACAAAACATTTCTGAGAGTTAAAACATTAATGTATTTGTAGATCAAGGATCAGCAAGTGTTTATCATAAAGTGAAGCAAATCATTGATTTTATTACCTTTTATTTTTACTTCTCTTCCAACCCATGTCAAAGAGTACCAGAATACATGCAAATAAAGAATAATTAAGTCAGGGGTTGGAAAATTGGCTCAGTGGTTAAGAGCACTGACTACTTTTGCAGAGGGCCCAGTTCCTAGCACCTACAATCATCCTTAACACCAGTTCCAGGGTTATCCAATGCCCTCTTCTGACGTCTGCACCATTGCATGAGATGGGTGTACTCATATGCATGCAGACAATACACTCATACACATAAAATTAAAAGGACAAAATAAAAAAAGAATGAGATCACATCAGAAATAACACCTTAGGATAAGAAATGAATAACCAGGGGGCTGGAGAGATGGCCTAGTGGTTAAGAGTGCCGACTGTTCTTGCAGAGGACCTGGGTTCGATCCCCAGCACCCATATGATGGCTGAGAACTGTCTGTAACTCCAATTCCAGGAGAACTCCAGTTCCAGGGGAATCCGACACCCTCTTCTGACCTCCACAGCATTGCACGACACAGGTGCACAAACCTACATGCAGACAGTACATTCAATAAATAAATAAATAAATAAATAAATAAATAAATAAATAAATAATAAAATATCTTTAAAAAAGAAATGAATAGCCATATAAAATTAGTGCATCAGGTGTGAATGACATGTTCTTATGTCATATACAAAAACTGTACTGTCTAGGCACAACAGCTCATTAATGAGGTAATTATTTATCCAAAATTGTATCCAGCACTGGAGATCTTTGTTTTATCCTTACAGCAATCATGTCTGACTAGGGTGATTCTAAGTAATTTGTAAAAGAACATGTGTACCCTAATCTTTATATTTTCCACATGACTAGTAACTGTTCTGCTTGAATTACAAAATGGTTAAAGTATTACAACTATGATAAAAATGTACGTATGTAAGAAAATAAAAATAATAGTTCCATTTCAATCTCAAGAAATGAAAACACTGGATTCAAAATAAGAGGCTGAAACAAATGATTTTAAAAGTCATTGTCCCATTGATTAATGGAAAAAGGCAACCTGGATAAGCTAGAAGGAGAAATGTTAAAGTTAATAAGGAAGAAAAATATCGTGGAGGAAATGAGCATATTGTTGCTAAAATAGTTTTACCAATATATTCAAGTTTGCTATAAAGGATAAAGACTTTGGCATATTTGTTTCAGGAAGCAGTTATAATCACTTTAGATTGCTAGTCCATATTCAGAAGAAAAACTTCTACTTTCATAGCACTACATTTTAAAACACTTTCACCCTGAAATTGAAAAACTCAAAATTCCACCCTTCTGAGAATCATAGACCATCTTATTATAGACTACAACAAATCATTCAAATATGATGAAACTGTGATTACATCAAAGGAGACTTTTGAGTTCCAATGTTTATCAACCATAATCTCAAACTGTGTCTACAATTCAAGAGGCCTATAGCATTTCACTGGAAAGATGAAAAATAAAGATGTGAATTAATAATTCACCTTATAAACTTTCTGTTAGAAGTACATAGAAAAAGGGCTGAAGAGATTAAGAGCACTGGCTGCTCTTGAAGAGGACCCAGGTTCATGATGGCTAACAATTGCAGTTCCAGGGGATCTGATGCCCTCTTCTGACCCTCTGTGGCCATTACATGCATGGGTGCAGGTACATGCAGACGACACACCCATACACCGAGTGAGAGAGAGAGAGAGAGAGAGAGAGAGAGAGAGAGAGAGAGAGAACTGTACAGATAAACTGTTAGCTATGTGATTGGCTTTGGTGTTCATGACAACCTGATTTAGGAAACTATCCAACTTTATCAATAAAAATTGGTTAAGTTGCCTTTCCTCAGCGGCTGTCAAGGTTCTGGGTCCTTTAGAAAAAGCTAACACTGTACTGGGGTGAGGCCCTCACTTCATCAGGCAATTAGAACCACACTGGCAGTCTGCAGCATGGCCTCTGTGTCTAAATTCAATCTTCCCTCATCCTGTACAAGGACAAAGTGACTAGAGGATAAGATCAATACCCTTGTTATACAGCTGTGTCAATATATTTATTTGTGCAGGCCCTGGACAATGTCAACATTGGGAGCCTCATCTGCAGTCTAGGGCCTGGTGGACCGGCCTCAGCATCTGCTGCCACTCCAGCAGGTAGTCCTGGCCCCACTATGGGAGCTACTCCATCTTGAAGAAACTGGAAGCAAAGAAAAAAGAATCTGAGGAATCTGGTGATGACATGGACTTCGGTCTTTTAGCATGCTCAATAAAAAGCTGGTCCTGTTGCTCCGATAAGTTGGAAATCTACTGTGTTAGGCAGAGGTCTTCTTGGGGCTGGGCATAGTTCAGATGCATGACTCTATAATGAGAGTGGAGGCTGAAGGATCTTGAGTTGAAGGCCAACCTGGGCTACTGGTGAGAGACTGCCTTAAATAGTAAATTCCCCTTTTAACTCTAAAAAAAGAGTTTGTTAAATTATTTCACACATTGAAATACTATACAAACAGAAAGTCGCATTAAAACTTAGAATGTCAAAATTGCATTTAGTTAGGAAAGCAAGTATTATATATATATATATATATATATATATGACTTGTAAACTTATGCATGTAAATTAGTATAAATGAATGTGTTATAAATCCATGAGAATATGTGTATAGATTTTTCCTTTCTGTCCCTAGATGCTGGTGTGCTGATACACACACACACACACACACACACACACACACACGAACACAATGATTAAGACTGGACCTACATTGTTTATGATTATTTGATGCCTAGGAGCTCCATTGAAGTTTTCATTGCTTAATCTTCATGGACTACATCCTACTTGTGATATAGGAAGCTTATTGACTCTTGTGAGATTGCTTTGTTCAAATCATGATGCAACAGCAACTGAAAACATCATGCATTTCTTAGGGAATATGCCACTTTTTTTGTATTTTTGAGACAGCGTCTTTCTGTAGCCCCAGCTGGCCGAGAACTTCCTATGTAGACCAGACTGGCCTTGAACACAGATATCATCCTGCTTCTGCTTCCTGAGTGTTGGGATTATAAGCATTTGAAACCACCCCTGGCAGGAATATGCCACATTTAAAGTTTGAATATGAAATAAGGACATAAGGATGTAAGCCTTATATTGAATTTGAATGAAGCTGAAAAATTATTTTCAATATTTGTGGTCGGTAGAAAAATTTGCTTGATTTCAACATAGTGGAAAGATGCAGAGATGCTATGTCCAGTGGGAAGAAGGAAAGCTGCTCTAAGCCAACTAAGTGGAAAAATAGGCAACCCAATAAGAGACTCTAAGATCAAAATAAGATTGAATTGCTAGTTGTAGTTACATTCAGTGTAGCATTTTCCTTCTCATATTCCTAAGCTTTAGTAAGATTTCATAAAAGCTTATGTTGTACCAACTTTTAGGATGAAATTGAAAGAATATAGTGTGGGCTTACAGTAATCAGCCATGGAGGATACTTCTTACAAGAGATGATTTTGCAAGGGACAGAACATACTACAATAAGAAATCTAGCAGAAAAACCTGAAGACCTGTCCATTAGCACATGTGAGGATAATATTAAAGATAATCTGAAATTACCTGCAGAAACCAAAACTACTGTAGTTATCAGTGTGTATCTTAAGGCACAACTTGTTGAGATGAATTTAATTGTATGTGGAATGTTGCAATAGTTTTCTCTTCCAACTCAGCTACTCCAGTTATACTTTGCCTTTCCCACATCTGGACCTTTTGGAACACATATATGTTCCTGTTACTACTCTTCTCAAAATAATCTATAGTTTACATTCTTTCTGTAGAATAAATTCTATATTCTCTAAGTCACCAATGAGAAACAGATGTAAATTATGATGTCACATTAAACCAAAAATATACTTGTTTTTAATGTATATTTTTTTTATTATTTCAAAACCCACTGTAATACCTGAAGATTGCTTGCTGCAAGAGAGGCTCATGTGAAATAAACCTTGTCTTTACAGAAAAGTTTACATTGATAATTACATATGCTTAATTAATTGCAATATAAGTTACATGAACATGTATATCAAAGAAAAATGACAGGATGGGAGGAATTTTCACAGAAGATAATGAGCTGCCATGGACTCCGCTTCTCTTGATTTTCTGAGCAGGGCTTGCTTGAGGGCACTAATTTTTTCATCAAGTTCAGCCAGTGAATAGTTCTGTTGGGGGGGTTGAACTTTTCTTCTTTTCCCAGAGAAGTTTACAGGTTGAAAATATTCAGGAGAGATGCCCTCCAATTCAAGGATTTTATCTTCAAGCTTTTAAATTCTCTGGTAAATGTCTCTTGGCACTGGACCACCTGTCTGCAATCGCAAGTGAGCCTCAATGTTCTGGAGTCGTTCTTCCACAGCCTGATTGCCACAATCTTGATGCATGCCAGCCGGTTTATGACCTGACCCCTTAACATGACTTTTAATTCCAGGGTAAGGGGTAAAGATGGCATCAGTTCTTGCACAACTATTTTCTTGATTGCAATCAATAACATTGCAAAATTCCCTGACGTTTTCATTGATTTCAGCTTGTTTTCTTTCAATAAATGCAGATATTCGTCTGTCAATTTCTGCTTTTCCAGCCTTTATTTGAACTACTTCTGGATCAAAATGGATTTCTGTCTTTTTCACATCTCCTAAATCATAATCTTTAAGCTTTTCTTCCTCTTCTAGGTCCCCAACAAGAAATTTGGCATTTGGTTCACTTTTGTTCCCAGTTTCTATTTTTCTTATCTCTTCAACTTAATGTATATTTTATTGAATTTTGTGCATTTCATACAATAGATTTTAATAATACTGAGATTCTCTTCCCATTTTCACCTCCCCATAGCCCACCCACAGAATCTTATGCATTATGTCATACATGTTAAGGCCAATTAAGTCAAGTTTGTATACCCAGATGTCCCTCTGTGCAAGTTTATCCACTGGATCCTGCTCAGCCTGTTTACCTTAACTTCCTTAGAAATGATCGACTCTCATATGCTGGAGAGATGGTTCAGCAGTTAACAGCAATAGCTTCGCCTTCAGAAGATCCAGATTCAAACCCCAGTGTCTATAGAGTTGCTAATAACAGTCCATAACTCCAGTTCCATGGGTTCCAATGCTTTCTTCTGACTTGTGCAGGCATTGTACAACATGGGTCCAATTAAATAGCTGTTGATTACCCCCCAAATAAAAGTGCCACTGACAGTTTGCTGTGCCAGTCATTGTTATGGTTATTAGTGTTTAAATTTGGGGTTAAATCATTGGCTGATTTTTCTCCCTTAGTCGTTTGCATAATGCCCTTGAAAACTATGAGAGCTAGTCTTTGGGCATGAGGCTTCTAGGTCAATTCCAGCTCCATTACTTCAAGTCCTGTGTTCGAGGTATATCTGTCCAGTTTTACCTTCAAGTTCTAGGAGGTAATCAAGGGCTGTGGTTTTAGCCTGTATTATTTAGGGTGTCTCTTGGGCTACTCTGACCAAAAACTCAAAAAGAGGATTCTCCTATTTGGCAATGTGTTTCATATTGCATGACCTTCAGCTACACACATGTACTCATGTTCAGATATTGCATGTATAATTTTCAGTAGGTTTTGAACTAAAATTTCCCTCTGGTTTTTCACACTATCTAAGCATTATTTATCTTTGCCCCCTCTCTCTTTCCTATCTAACCCTTCTTCTTCCCTCCCCAGTTAAACTCCCATTTCTCCCTTGATAACACTTGTCTCCTGTTATCACCCTCTCTTGAGCTCCTTCTTCCACATTAATTACCCCTATAGAAGTTTATATTTCTATCCCCCACTTCATTCCCAGTTAAATATACCACTTTCCACAATTTCCCCCATTGTAACATTGTCTCCTTCTATCTCTCAGGCTCTTTTGTTCCCTTTACCTCCATGGTTCCATTCCATTTTCCTGACTCTGGCAGTTACATCAAAAGATATACTGACAAACCTATAAAGAGTTAGGGGCTAAAATCAACAAATGAGAGAGAACATACATTGCTTGTTTTTCTGACTCTTTTATTACTATAACAGTTTCTAGTTCTATCCATTTACCTGCAGCTTTTATGATTTACTGCTAAGTAGAACTCCTTTGTGTAAATGTACCACATTTTCATTATCCATTCATCAGTTGAGGGGCATTTTGGTGGTTTCTATTTCTTAGCTACTGTGAAAAAAGCAGCAAGCAGGATGAGTCCTTTGGGTATATGCGAAGGAGTGGTACAACTGGATCATATACTAGATTCAGTTTTAGTTTTGTAAGAGTTCTCCATACTGTTTTCCATAGTGCTTACACAACTTTGCATTTCCAACAGCAGTGCATGAGTGTTCCCTTTACCCGACATCTTCAACAAACTTGAGTTTCATTTGTTCTTTTGATCTTAGCCAGTCTGACTGATGATTAACTTTTAAAGTGATTTTGATTTGCATTTCCCTAATTACTAAAGATGTTGAATGCCTTTTTAAGCTATTTTCTAGCCATTTTCATTTCTCCTTTTGAGAACTTTCTGTTCAGATACATAGCCCATCTTTTAATTGGGTCATCTGTTTTCTTGATTTTTTTGTTTTTTGAGTTTTGTGTATTCTGGATATTGACCACCTGTCAGATGTCAGGTGAAAAGATTCTCCCACTCTGTTGGTTTCCTCTTCACTTCCATGGCTGTTGTGTTTGCTGTACAGAAGCTTTTTAGTTTAATGAGGCCACACTTGTTGATTGTTGACATTAACTGATGTCGAATTTAGAAAGACTTTTCCTGCACCTATATCTTGAAGCGTCAAAAGCAAATGCTTATGACGTTTTCTAACAGTTTCATAGTTTCAGTTTTCATGTTGAAGTCTTTGATCCATTTGAGGTTGACTTCTGTGCAGGGTGATAGATAAGTATCTACTCTCATTCTTCTATAGGTGGAGATTTAGTTTTGCCAGTACCATTTGTTAAAGATATTGTCTTTCTGCTAGTGTGTGTTCTTGGCACCTTCGTTGAATATCAGGTTGATTAAATCAGATGTGCTCATGTTTCCTTATTCTATTTTGGTCCATTGATCTACGTGTCTGTTTTTGTGTCAATAATATGCTGTTTTTATGACCATAGTTCTGGAATATAATTTGAGACCTTGTATGGTGATCCACACAGCACTGCTTTCATGTCCAAAATGGTTTGGCTATCTTGGGTCTTTTTGTGACTCCATATGAATTTTAGGATTTTTTATTCTAATTCTATGAAGAATATCATGGGGAATTTGATCAGACTTGCCTTGAATCTATAAATTATTTTTGATAGGATGGTCATTTTCACAATATTAATTGTATCAGTCCATGAGTATGGGCAGTTTTGCCATCCCCTTGTGTCTTCCTCAATCTCTTTCTTCAGGAATGTAATGTCTTTGGTTAGGCTTATTTCTAGATATTTTAATTTTCTTGAAGTCATTGTAAATGGGAGGATGTCTAGAAATTCTTTCCATGATTTCTTGTTATACATAAAGCCTTCTGACTTTGTACATTGATTTTGTAACTTGGCACATTGTTGAAAGTCTTACTCATTTCCCAAAGTTTTCTGGTGGGATTTTTGGAATATTTTATGTATCATCTCAAATAGGGATAATTGAATTGTTTCTTTTCCAACTAGCATCCTTTTAATTGTTTATCTTGTCTTATTGCTCTAGCAAGAGGTTCAAGCACTGTATTTAAAGGGAGTGGAGACAGAGGACAGTCTTGCCTGATTCCTGGCTTTAGTAGGAATGTGTCAAGTTTTTCTCCAATTTAGAATTGTGTTGGCTATAGGTTTTCTGAATATAGCTTTAATTATTTTGAGATATGTTGCTTCCAGTCCAATTTCTTCTATTACTTTTAACAGGAAGGAAGGTTGGATTTTATCAAAGACCCGTCTATTGAAATGACCATGTGTTGTTTTTTTTTTTTCCTTTCAGTCTGTTTATATGATTTATTACATTTATTGACTTACACATATGGAACCATCCTTGCATCTCTGGATTAAAGCCAACTTGATCATGGTGGATAATCATTTGATGCGTGTAGGTTTGTGGTTGTGTACTTTGTTCAGAGTTTTTACTTCTATGTTCATTAAGGATATGGACCTATAGTTTTCATTTTGTTGTTTCTTTACCTATTTTTGGTATTAGAGTAAAAGTAGCTTCATAAAAGGTGTTTGGGAGTACTCCCTCTGTTTCTATCATTTTTAATAATTTAAATAGGATTGGTTGCACATCTTCTTTGAATGTCTTGTAGAAATCTGTTGTGCATCCATCTGGGCCTGGCCTTTTTTTAATCAGGAGGTTTTGTGTTACTATTTCAATTTCCTTATTAGTTGGTTATGGGTCTGTTTAAGCTGTTGATCTCTTCCTGGTTTAGCTTAGGACATTTCCATGAATTTAGAAATTAGTTCATTTTTTTAATATTTTTCACATTTAGTAGAACATAGATTTTCCAATTATTCCCTGATTATGTTGTGTCTTTTTGGTGACTGTTGTGATGTTTCCCATTTAATCTCTGATTTTGTTCATTTGAATTTGCTTTTTCTTTCTTTTAGTTAACTGGACTAAGGGTCTGTCTATCTTGTTTATCTTTGCAAAGAAACAGCTCTTAGATTCATTGATAATTTGTATTTTTTTCTTTGTTTCTATTTCATTAATTTCTGCTCTGAATTTTGTTATTTTTTTCTCACCGGCTGTGTTTGGGTTTCATTTGCTTTTGCCTTTCTAGAGTTTTGAGTTGTAATATTAATTCATTTATTTGTGCTCTTTCTGATTTTTAATGTAGGCACTTAGACCTATAAACCTCCCTCTTAGGACTGCTTTTCAGGAGTCTCAGAGGTTTTGTTGTGTTGTATATTCATTTTCATTTAGTTCCAGGAATATTTTTATTTATTTATTTATTTATTTATTTATTTATTTATTTATTTATTTATTTTAGTCTTTTCAAGACAGGGTCTCCCTGTAGCCCCAGCTCTCCTGGAACTCACATTGTAGACCAGGCTGGCCTTGAACTCACAAAGATCTGCCTGCCTCTGCCCCCCAAGTGCCAGGATTAAAGACGTGTGCCACCACGCCCGGCTATTATTGCTTAATTTCTTCTTTGACCCATTCATCATTCAGGAGTGTGTTGTTTAATCTCCTTGAGTTTTTGTATTTACTAGAGCTTCTTTTGGTGTTGATCTTAAGCTTTATTGCATTGTGGTCTGATAGAATGCATGAAATTATTTCATTTTTTTGTATTTGTTGAGGTTTGTTTGTACCCTTCTATGTGCTCAGCTTTAGAGACACTTCCATGGGCTGCTGAGAGAAAGTGTGTGTTGCTTGGACTGAATATTCAGTTGATGTCTGTTAGGTCCATTTCTTGTATGATATAATTTAATTCAGCTGTCTCTCAATTTATTCTTTGTCCAATTGACATGTCTATTTGAAATAGCAGGATATTGAAATAATCTACTATTACCAAATTAGGGTTAATGTGTGTCTTGAAGTCCTATAGTATTATTTTTATGAAACTGGGTGTACCAGAGTTTGGTGCATTTCTGTTCATGATTGTAATGTCATCTTGGTTGATTGTTCCTTTGATTAGAAAGAAGTGACCTTCTTTATCTTTTCTGATTAGCTTTAATTTTAAGTCTACTTTGTCAAATATTAGAATTGCCATTCTTGCTTGTTTCTTAGTTCTATTCGTTTGTAACATTTTTTCCTATCTTTTCACCCTCAGGTAATGCCTATCCTTGAAGGTGAGATGAGCTCCTTCTAAACAGCAGAAAGCTTGATTTTATTTCTTAATCCATACAACTAGTCTTGTGTTTTGACTTTAGAGTTGAAGCCATTTCTATTTAAAATTATTATTGAAAAATATGTATTGGTTACTGTCATTTTAATTTGTTTGTGTTCTTTGCCCTATTTTGTGTTTTGATAATTATTTTTTTTTGGTCTTTTTGAGACAGGGTCTACCTGTAGCCCCAGCTGTCCTGGAACTCACTCTGTAGACCAGGCTGGCCTTGAACTCACAAAGATCTGCCTGCCTCTGCCTCCCGAGTGCTAGGATTAAAGGTGTGCACCACCACGCTCAGCATGTTTTGATAATTATAACTTCATTTATTTTCTTTTAAAAATATGGAATTATTTCCAAATTTGTGTGTCATCCTTGTGCAGAGACCATGCCAATCTTCTTTGTGTTTTTCCAATTTTAGTATATGCGCTGCTAAGCAAGCAAAAATTCTATTTCTAACTTTCCCATGTTGTCTTTCTTCTGTCTTTAGGTATGTGGGATTCCTAGCTCTATAAAACCTATCAGTCTACTGTTGCAAATGAAAGCTTGACTTTTTTTTAGGTTGTTCCTCTTGGTTTTTGTCAGGATATCTTAGACAGCATTCATTGCCAATAGTTACTTTGTCAAGGCCTATCAAATCTGGTAATTAGAATATTCTTATGGAAAAATCAGTCACTGAGATTCCTCAGACCATCATGAATCATTCAGTGAGAAAATAAAAATGGAGAAGGCATCTCAGGTTATTCAGCATCTTAACCCAGAAACTAGCAGAAAAGAAAATGCAGACACAAAGCAGTCATGATGGTACATGGCAGTAATTTCTGCACTATGGAGGCTGAAGCAGGAGGACCACATGTTGGAGGACAGTCTGAGAAGGATTCTATCTTTCAAAAACGGAAAAGAGAAGTGAACATAAAGAAGAGAAGAAAAATACACAAACCAACAAATTATAACAAATAGTATGCTGGGCGTGGTGGCACACACCTTTAATCCCAGCAATCAAGAGGCAGAGTCAGGCAGATTTCTGTGAGTTCAAGGACAGCCAGCTCTTCATAGTGAGCTCCAGGCCAGATGGGAATAAAGGGAGACCCTGCAGTGGCAGCTATATGCCTGTATATCCCAAATCTAATTGGCTATTAGCTCTCTCCTTGGAGGAATAACCCATGACTGATGCCACAAGCTTACAACCTCTAGTGGTTAGGAGATGTTATAAGCCACAGTAAGACCCCGTCATATTTTACAGAAAAAAAAACGTAATTCATGGATTAACATACCATCCAAACATCTGTGTCTATACCAAAGTAACCTACCATAACGAATAGTACTGTTTAAATACCTATATATCTAATTGCTTGTGCTTCATTAGTAGGACTGAAAGGTTATTCCTGGACAAACTGTCAGCCCATGAAAGGAAACAGCCAGAACTGACCAGAGTCCAAAACAACAACTCCAGAGAAAGTAGACTGTTTTGCTTCTCGTCCACCTGTGCCCCTTTTCTAAGCCTAGGGAACAATCTGCCGAAGAGGGGGCGTGGTAGAATGTAAGGGCTGCGATTGGGGTGAAAGGTGAAACTACAGCAATATAGTCTGGACACTTATCTGATCAACTTGATTGAACATACAAGCCCCCCCAGCTGGATGGTGGGAGCCTTGGACTGTGTGGGTTTGGGCATAACTGCTAGCAAATTGGTTTTGCATGAAGGATGCTTGTACTCATAAATTATTACTTTTTGTTAAAAAATGAAAAAAAATAAAGAGGTAATTTAAAAAAGACCAAAAGTAAATGAATAAATAAATAAATAAATAAATAAATAAACAAACTAGTACCCCAAATAACATGTATGTCATTTTTTATTGTTTTTACAATTAGTGTCCTTTCTATCTGCAAAATACAACTTAGCAGGGCTAAATAAGTATTCAATTTGCTTCCATTTTTTTCTTTTTCTAAATACTTTTATTGATGATTTGTGTATTTCATATGTTATCTTTCAGTCCAATTTAGATACATTCCCCTGTCCTTCCCCCCACCCCACCCCACTTCACGCATTCTGCCATACATGTCTTGCATCTTTCTTACAGTCTTTCCAAAGTTTTTCACTGCAGAGGCTTGTTGTCTGGGGCAGAATTTAACTGCATCAGTCAGTTCTTTGACCCAGTCTTTATGTAGTTGTTGTTCCCTCCCATTTGTATTGCTCCAACATATGCCTATACAACCATTACATATGTATCAAAATTATGACCTCTAAGAAATAATTACATTGGCTTCCTAGCTGAATCTCACTGCTTGGCCTACAAAAATTAAGACCATGTCATTGTTGCAGAAAGCCACTACATTCTCAGTTAATTTGCTAACAAAGCAATAGACTTCACACATTAAATTTTTGCAGTGTATATAGTTACTTTGTAATGAGATAAATGAAAAGCTGAAGCAATAAGATGATACAGAAAGGAAAGAACATCCATTCCCAATGCCTTAAGGAGGCCATCCATTATGAAACTAATCATCACTCTTTCAGAGAAAAGTATGTTCTAAAGGGAGTTCAAACCAGAATTCACTTGCTGATCGTTGGATGAGAAGAGGGAACACTACCTCTTAGGCAATGTAAAGCAAACAATTATATTTCCGCAGATTTTTAATAGGAGTGGGAAGAAATAACATGTATCATGTAACTGGGTCTCAATGGAAGTGCAAAAATAAAGATGATAGGAAGACCTGTAAATACTCAGCTGTTAGCAGCAAATCAGAATGAAAGCTGTGCTGCATTTGCTTTTAATCAAGTTCATCTGTTCTATAAAGATCATTTTTTTCCAAAACTAAATCAGGACACATGAGACATTAAGAATTTTTACAAAATGATCCTAACCACTGTGACAGTCTTGGCTGAGATTTACTGCTATGATTTGATTCCAATTTCTTTTTTTTAATTTTTATATTATTCCAAAATATGCATGTGTACACTCCACACATAAGTCAAAATTAAAAATTCTGAAAATAAACTATAGGTTGACTCCTAAAAGCATTTACAGATTCACATTGTAACAGTAAATTTGCATGCAGGTATACAGTAGTGCAACTTTATATTCCTTTTTTTAGAATGTGACTACATATCCTCATTCTATATATGGTTATTACAATGTGTGAGTATAAGTGGTAGGACAATTCTAGAGCCCATTTATAGATTCACATTGTAATAGCACAGTTGCTTTCAGGTACAATGAAATATAATAATGAAGTTGCGCAGTTTGCCTGTCAACTGGGGATTTGGTGTTAGCATCCACAAATGAGGGAGACCATTCATCTTTTTTTTTTTCTGGGACTCTGTTACTTCACTTAGTATATTTACTTCGAGTTCCATCCATTTACCAGCAAAGCTCATGATGTCATCTTTCTTTACTGCTGCATACAACTCCATTGTGTAGATATACCACATTTTTGTTAGGCAGTCATCAGTTGAGGGGCATTTGGGTTGGTTCAAGCTCTTTGCTACTGTGAAGAGAACTGCAATAAATATAGCAGTGCATATACCTTTGCGGTAGGATGCGTCTTGTAGGTATATACCCAAGAGTGGTATGCCTGGGTCAGGTGGTAGGCTCATTTTGAGTTTTTTAAGGGTTTTCCACACTGCTTTCCACAGTGGTTGTACCAGTTTACATTCCCACCAGCAGTGGATGAGTGTTCCCCTTTCCTCACAACCTATCCAGCATTTAGTTTTCTTGATCTTGGCTACTCTTAATGGAGTAAGACGATACCTTAGTGTGGTTTTAATCTGCATTTCCTTAATTATTAATGATGCTGAACACATTTTAAGATGTTTCTCAGCCATCTATACTTCATTACTGGTGAAGTCTCTGTTCAGCTCTTTACTCCATCTTTTGAGTGGGTCATTTGTTTTCTTCTTTGTTTTTTAAGTAGCTTGTATATTCTGGATGTTAATGCTTTGTCTGATGTATGAGTGGTAAAGGTTTCCTCCCACTCTGTGGGTTTTCTCTTCACTTCCTTGATTGTTTCTTTTGCTGTACATAAACTTTTGAGTTTGATGAGGTCCCACTTGTCAGCTGTTGTCCTTATTTCCTGTGCAGCTGCTGTTTGATTTAGAAAGTCTTTTCCTACATCTATGTCTTGTAGGTTGCTGCTGAATTTTTCTTCTATCACCTTCAGGGTTTCAGGTTTTAGGTTGAGATCTTTGATCCACTTGGAGTTGATTTTTGTACAGGGTGAGAGGTAAGGGTTTAATTTTGTTCTTCTACAAATGGTGATCCAGTTTTGCCAACATCATTTGCTGAAGATGCTATCTTTCCTCCATTGAGTTATTTTGGCCCCTTTGTCAAATATGAGGTGGCTGAAGTTATATGAGCTCAAGTTTGGATCTTCAATTTTGTTCCATTGGTCAATGGTTTTTTTTTTTCCAGTACCAGACTGTCTTTATGACTATAGCTCTAGGCCTGTAATATAGCTTGAAGTCTGGTAATGTAACCTCCCCAGTATTGCACTTTTCACTCAGGGTTGTTTTAGCTATTTCGGGTCTTTTGTTTTTCCATATGAATTTAAGGATTTTTTTCTAAGTCTGTGAAAAAGCTCATGGTATTTTGGTTGGGATTGCATTGAATGTGTATATTAATTTGGGTAGAATGGACATTTTTACTATATTAATTTTTCTAATCTATGAGCATGGGAAGTCTTTCCATCTTTTGATGTCATTTTCAATCTCCTTCTTCAGGGTTTTAAAATTTTTGTTGTGCAGGTATTTGATTTCTTTGGTTAAGTTTATTCCTAGGTATTTTTTGAGGCTATTATGATTGGGATGGTCTCCTTGTATTCCTTCTCTAGTTGCCTATTTTTGGTGTAAAGGAAGGCTATTGATTTTCCTAGGTTTATTTTGTATCCTGCCACTTTATGAAACTTTTGATTGTTTCTAAGAGTTTTCTGGTGGAGTTTTTAGCATCCCTTAGGTAAACTATCGTATCACCTGCAAAAAGGGATAGCTTTACTTCCTCTTTTCCAATTAGTATAATTTCACTTTCTTGCCTTATTGCCCTGGCGAGTATTTCAAGCACTATATTGAAGAGGAGTGGTGATAGTGGACAGCCTTGTCATGTTCCTGCCTTTAAGGGGAATGCTTCCAACTTTTCTCCATTTAGGATGATGTTGCCTGTGGATTTCTCATATATGGCTTTGATTACATAAGAAATTATCTGTCCAGTCCAATTCCCTCCAAGATTTTAAGCATGAAGGGATGCTGGATTTTGTCAAAAGCTTTTTCTGCATCAATTGAGTTGATTGTGTGGTTCTTGTCTTTAAGTCCATTTATTTGTTTTATGATATTTATTGTAGAGGTCTTTGGTGTATTTGGTTAGGTTCATTCCCAGAGGCTATTGTGATTGGGAAGGTCTCCTTATATTCGTTCTCCAGTTGCTTATTGTTGGTGTAAAGAAAGGCTACTGATTTTTCTAGGGTTTTTTTGTATCCCAGCACTTTACTGAAATTTTCTGGTGGAGTTTTTAGCATCCCTTAGGTAAACTATCATATCATCTGCAAAAACTGATTGTTTTATTTCCTCTTTTCCAATTAGTATTTCTTTAATTTTGCTTTCTCGCCTTATTGCCCTAGCAAGCATTTCAAACACTATATTGAAGAGTAGCAATAGTGGGCAGCCTTGCCATGTTCCAGCCTCTAAGGGAAATGCTTCTAACTTTTCTCCATTTAGGATGGTGTTGGCTGTGGGTTTCTTGTATATGGCTTTGGTTATATTGAGAAATGGTGGAATATTTGGTAGATGTCTGTTAGGTCTATTTGGTGTATTGTATTGTATTGTTCAGTTCATGTGTCTCTCTGTTTGTTCTTTGTCCAGTTGACTTGTCCAGTGGGACAATGTAGTCTTAATTCCCTGGAACTGTCAATCATAAACTCAACAAATGCAAAAAGATTTAAATTATTCCATGCATTCTATCAGACCACAGTGCAATAAAGTTCAATATTAACACCAGGATAAGCCCTACTAAATATAAGAACACATGGAGACTAAACAACACAATACTGAACACTGAGTGGGTCAGAGAAGAAATAAAGAATGAAATAAAAGCATTCCTGGAACTGAACAAAAATGACAATACAACACACCAAAACCTGTGGGATACATTAAAGTCAGTCCTAAGAGGGAAATTTATAGCCCTAAGTGCCCACATTAAAAAAAAAAACAGAAAGAGAGAGCTGGAGAGATGGCCTAGCGGTTAAGAGTGCCGACCGCTCTTGCAGAGGACCCAGGTTCGATCCCCAGCACCCACATGGCAGATGAAAACAGTCGGAAACTCCAATTCCAGGAGAACTCCAGTTCCAGGGGAATCCAAGACCCTCTTCTGACCTCCACGGCCTTGCACGACATAGGTGCACAAACCTGCATGCAGACAGTACATTCATACACATACAGAAATAAATAAAATTAAAAAAAAAAACAGAAAGAGAACAAGTAAACGATCTAACACTGCAGCTAAAAACACTTGAAAGGCAAAAACAAATTAACCCTAAACCCAACAGACAGGAAGAAATAACAAAAATCAGAGCAGAAATCAATGAACTAGAAACAAAGAAACAATACCAAAAATCATTGAATCCAAAAGCTGGTTCTTTGAAAAGATAAACAAAATAGACAGACCTCTAGCCCAGTTAACCAAAAGAAAACAATTCCAAATCAATAGCATTTGTGATGAAAGGAGAAACATCACAACAGATAAAGAAATGATCCAGACAATCATACGAGAATACTTCAAAAAACCTATACTCTACTAAATTTGAAAACCTAAGAGATATGGTGGGGAGGCATGGTGGCTGGGGCTGGAGCAGAAAGCAGAGTTTGCCATTTTCCAATGAGCATAGGAAGCCCAGAGACAGCCTCTGGAGATTAGCAAGACTTGTTAAACTCTCTAGGCCCACCCCCAGTGACATACTTCCTCTAGCATAGCCATACCTCCTAAGACCTCCCAAAACAGCAGCACCAACTGGGGACAAAATGTCTGAATACTTGAAGCCTATGGGGGACATTTTCAGTCAAACCACCACATTCCACTCCCAGGCTCCCATAAGCTTATGACCATATAAAATGCAAAATGCGTTTAATCCAACCTTAAAAGTCCCCATAGTCTTTGCCAGTCTCAATTCTATTCAAAAGTCTAGAGTCCAAAGTCTCTTCTGAGACCCAGGCCAATCTCTTAACTGTAAGCTCCTGTAAAATCAAAAGACAAATTACATACTCCCAACATACAGTGGAACTGAATACACATTCCCATTCCAAAAGGGAGGAATAGAGGCATAGCGAGGAAATACTGAACCAAAACAAAACCAGCAGGGCAAACACCAGGTCCAGTAGCTCCATGTGGGACTTCTGGGACTTGACTTCCAAAGGGCTTAGATGGCTCAGCTCTTCCAGCTTTGTGTGCAACATACATCTCTTTCTTAAGCTGGTACCACTCTCTGTATGCAGCTCTCCATGGCAAATATCACACAGTTCTGGCATCTCAACTGTTTTCTTGGGGTCTCATCTGCCAACCAGTCTTAACCTTCACAGCTTCACACAATGGCCTATCAGGGACTTCTTTATGCAGGGACGCACCTGCTGTACTCTGCCTGGCCTCAGCGGCTCTCTGAAAACATGGAGGAAAAACTGATGACCCCTTCTCTCTTGCATCTTTCATGCCTCTAAAGCCAGCACCACGTGAATGAAATTGCAAGTTTGAGATGGACCCTGGCCTATTTCAAATACATTTGCAACTTTTCTCTGCCCTGGACCTTTTGGAGTAGAAAACCCAATCAGTATTTTTCTTTCAAAAGTTGGAGGATTAACTGGGTGTTGTCTTGCCCTGAAGGTACTCTTCCTGTTGTTTACTTATAAAGCTGGAGGCCTCTTCTTAATCACTTTAACCTCAGTCTTTCCATTGTTTACTTGGAAATCTCTAGGTCTCTCCTTAATCACTTTAATCTCCTTATCAAAGGGATCCTCTCCTTCAGGACATGGCTTGGTTCCACCATTAATATTCCTAGTGCACTTTTGAGATCCAAACTGAACATTCTGCATTTCTTTCTGCTCCATTTGATCTTTTTCACTGTAGATCTGTATAATATTCACCATTAATAACCATGTCAACCATTTCTACATTAGGCTGTCTTGAAATATCTTCCACCAAACAAATTAGTCCAGGAGATCGCCCAAGACAACCTGAAGCACAGGCAGGTAGGAGCTGGGTGCTTCAGCAAGGCAGATTGTTGCCTGATTTAATTTAGTTGTCTCTAGCTTGATTGGTTTTTGTGGATGTGGGGGTGGAGTTATCCTCCCAGCTGGTATAAAACCTGGGTTTGTGTGAGTCTTGAGATAGGAGATCTCCCAAGACCACCGGAAACACAGGTAGGTAGGAGCTCGGTGTTTCGGTAAGGCACATTGTTGTTTGATTTAATTTAGTTGTTTCTGACTTGATTGGCTTTTGTGGCTGTGGGGGTAGAGTTATCCTCCCAGCCGGTATAAAAAGTGTGTTTGTGGGGCTGGAGAGATAGCCTAGTGGTTAGGAGCACAGACTGCAGAGGACCCGGGTTCGATCCCCAGTACCCACATGGCAGCTAAGAACTGTCTGTAACTCCAATTCCAGGAGAACTCCAGTTCCAGGGGAATCCAAGACCCTCTTCTGACCTCTGTGGCATTGCAGACGCAGGTGCACAAACCTACATTCAAACAGTACATTCATACACATGCAAAAAAATAAATACAAATATTTTTTTAAAAAGTGGGTTTGTGTGAGTCTTGAGATCGGAGACTTCCCAAGAACACCTGAAGCACAGGTACCAGGGCAGCGACTAAGGAGCACCCACCTGTCCACCCCCCCACCCCCACAAACTGGGATTACCAAAGGAAGGAGTGTCCAAGTGGATTCTTTGGAGAACCTTCAGAACAGAAAGGAACGAGTAAGGACTAAAGGAAAAAAAATCAATCAAACAAATGAGGAAGGCATCTGAAGGAGGCAAGCAAAGCAAGACTTCAACAGAGTGAAGAGGCATTTGGGACCCACATTGGAATACAGGCAAGGAGAAGCCCATATGCCAGGAACACGAAGAAGAGACAACATGGGAAAGGTGCAGGATAATCCCACACCAAGCTCTACCAAACCTATGGAAGATTCCCAAAGTGGGATCCCCCTGGGGATGGCCCAGGACAGAGATATAAGTACAATTGTGAACATGCTTACAGAAGTACAAGATTATAGAGAGCAAATCAAAGAATTAAGAAAAGAGAATGAAGAACTTAAGAAGGACCTAGAGAGAGAAAATGACAAACTCCAGAAGGAAGTAGAAACACTGAAAAGATCCCATGCTGAAAAAGATAAGGAAACCAACCAGCAAAGAAAAGAGCTATAGGAAGAGATTGATAAGCTACAAAAGGAAGTGGAAATACTAAAGAAATCAGAAGAGGAAATAAAAAAGGAAATCAAACACTCATCCAATCAAGAGGAAAAGAATGGAAAAAGCTTCATAAGCAGAATGGAGGAAGCAGAACAAAGAATATCAGACCTGGAAGATAACACAGAACAACTAAAAACCTCAAGGAAAGATTATGAAAAATTTAAAAATACACAAAAGTGGAACAACCAGGAACTGTGGGACACTATGAAAAGATCAAACCTCCACATCATAGGAATAGAGGAAGGAGAAGAATCCCAAGAGAATGGTATTGATCAGATCTTCAACAGAATAATAGATGAAATTTCCCCAAAACAAACTAAAAAACAGGCAGTCCAACAATACACATACCACGAAGCACAAAAACTCCAAACATACAAGATCAGGATAAGACAAGGGAAAAAATCTTTCATGCCATATCATGTTTAAAATGCTAGACACCCCACCATAAAAACAAAGACAAAATCCTTAAGCCACAAGAGAAAAACAAAATGACCTATAAGGGGGAAAAAAACCTATCAGAATTCAACTGACTTTTCAATGAAAACTACGAAAGCAAGAAGAAACTGGAACAAAGCATTTTCCCAGTGTTAAGGACAAATATATCAACCCAGAGTACTTTCTCCAGCAAAAATGTCAATTATAGTTGAAGAGATGGGAGAGAATAAAATGTTCCATGGACATTAAAAGGATGAAACACATAAAGTTCTTGAAAAACCTATAGCCTTTCAGAGAATACTTTGAAGCAATTCGAGAGGACCAAAGAAAGGAGCAACCATTCCCTGGCACCTAGAAAGCAAAATCAATAAAAACATAATCTACAGAAGATAGAAAAACCTTAACCATAAAACCACAAATGGATAATAAGGGAAAAGGAAGTGACACAAACCTATCACACATAACTTGAAATATTAATGGACTAACTTCCCCAATCAAAAGACATTAGACTGGAAGATTGGATTAAGAAACAGAAAGCCCATCGATATGCTGTCTATAAGAAACATATTTTACCTTCAAGGACAGGCCACCCACCTTAAAGTGAAGGATGGGAAAAAAAAAAAAAATATTTCCAAGAAACAAAACAAAACAAAAAAAAAAAAAGTAGGTGTTGCTATTTTATTATCAGACAAATAAAATAGACTCAAAGTAAAAGAAATCAGAAGAGACAAAAGTGAAAGCCATTACATTTTTTTCAAAGAGAAACAATTCAACAAGGAAGATTTCACATATTATGAATATTATATGCCGCCACCAAATATCTGGTTGTTTCAACATTATAAAGACAATTCCTCCAGGACCACAAGTCACAGATAACCCCAATTTACACATCAGAGTAGGACTTCAATACTCCAATGAGTCCTTTGGATATGTCAATAGGACAAAGAATAATCAGAGGGACATCTGAACTGATTGATATGAACACCAAATGGACCTCAACAGACATCTATCGAATATTACACCCAATAACAGAGGAATACATCTTATTCTACTCAGCGCCCCTGGAACATTCTTCAAAATCGATCACATTAATGGGACATCAGAAGAAACCTCCCAAAAATAGAAAGATTGAAATAATTTCATGCATTCCTGTTCAGACCACAGGTTGCAATAAAAAGCCCTTCAACATCACAACAGGCTAAGCCACTAACTAACTAAAAGGAACACATGGAGGACTAAACAACACACTCTGAATAATGAATAAATGGGTCAAAGTAGAGATAAAGAAAAAAATAAAAGCATTCTTGGAAAGCTGATATGACAATGAAAAAAAATAAAAACTACAACCACAACAAAACCTATGGACTACTTTAAAAGCAGCGATAGTCTAACAGGTAAGTTATATTAGCCTGGTTGCCTACATTTAGAAAAACAAGAAAAGAGCAAATTGAAAAGATGTCTAACCACCTGCACTATAAAAACACTTTTGAGAGACAAACAACAGATGTATCCCTTAAATGCCAACAGAGACAGGAAGATATAACAAAAATTAGAGGAGAGATCAATGAAATTAGAAACAAAGAAAACAATACAATAATAAAAAAATCATATGAATCCATAATAGTTGGAATCTTTGAAAAGGAATAAACAAAGTTAGAACAGCCTCTAGCCCAGTTAACCAAAAGAAAGAGAGGAACAACTCCAAATCAATACAATCCCATTTTTGATAAAGGGAAAATATCACAGCAGACAATGTAAAGATCCAGGAAATCATATTGTGAATACTTCAAAAACCTCTACCAAGTTTTGAAAAACCTAGAAGAAATGGATGAATAATCTGATATCCTGGGAATCACCATAGCGCTCAACCATGAAGAGATTGACAGCTTTAAAACCGGACCCATAATGTACGAAGAAATTGAAGATGTAATAAGAACCTCTTGAACTTTTAAAAAAACCCAGGGCCCATACATTTCACAGACAGAATTTTTTATAAAACCATTCAAAAAGACCTACAACCATTATTACTTAAAAATGTGTTAGAAGGATACAAACAGAAGGAATTTCCCAAATTCCGTTTATGAAGCAGCATCACTCTATTACAAAAAACCAGGCAAAGATACAAAAAAAGGAGAACTATAGAAACAACATCTCCCTACTGAACACAGATGCGAAAATTCTAAACTGGATACTGGCTAATCACATACACACTTACATCAAGAAGATATATTACATCTATTTACCAAGTTGGATCATACCAGAGATGCAGGGATGGGTTCAAAATTTAAGAAAATCATATAAATATCATCAACCATTATAAATGGACTGAAAGACCAAAAAACACACCATCATCTCAATTACGTATAAAAAAATCATTTGGACAAATCACTTTCATTGTTTAAAGTCCTAGATCGGGAATTGGAATTGGAGGCATCATTCCTCCATGTTAATCAAAGCCTATATACAGGAAACCAAGCCAATATCATCTCAATTGGGGAATGAAAGAAAGCATTCCCTTTAAAGGTAAGAGCCTTGGGCAAGGCTGCCCCCTGTCACCACTCCTCTTCAATATAGTGCTTGAAAACACTTGCTAGGCACAATAAGGCAAGAAAACTAAATTAAAGGTGAAGTACTAATTGGAAAAAGAGGAAGTCAAGATATCCCTATTTGCTGATTGATACGTTTATTTACTTAAGGATGCTTAAAACCATCCACCAGAAAGCTCCTAGAACCGATTAGCAGCTTCAGCAAAGTGGCAGATAAAAAAATAACCTAAAAATTCAGTTGCCTTTTCTTTACACCAACAGCAAGCACTTGGAAAAGGAATTCAAGGAGACTTCCCACTACAATAGCCTCAAAAACAATTAAAATACCTAGGGAAAAAAACCTAACCAAATACACCAAAGATCTCTGCAATAAAAATTTTAAACCGTGAAGAAGGAAATGGAGAAGACTTATCAGAAGATGGAAAACCTCCCCAAATGGCTCATGGATTGGTGAAATTAACATAGTAAAAAATGTCCATTCTACCCATAACTCTTGTATAGATTTAACGCAATGCCAATTAAAAATCCCCAAGATTTCTTCACAGGCGTGGGGGAAAAAGTCCTTAAATTCATTTCTCTCGCGAAAACAAAGACCCCAAATAAGCACAAATAAAAGAACCTTGAGTGAAAAGACCAACACAGTCTCGGGGAGTCTCATTTCTACCAAGACTCACTGATAACTTATGGCCGAGTTACAGGGCTATAGTCATAAAAACCAACCTGGTACTGGCACCAAAAACAGACCTGTGACCAATGGAACAAATTGAAGATTCAAACTTGGACCACGTTATAATGTTCACCATCTCATATTTGATCAAGGGGCAAGAAGACACAATAGAGAAAAAGACAGCATCTTCAGCATATTGTGTTGGCAAAAATGAAGATTCACCCTTTGTTTTAGAAGAAGGAAATTAAATCCCTACCTTCTCACCCTGTACAAAAAGTCAACTACAGAATTGGATCAAAGACCTCAACGTTGAAACCCCAAACTCTGAAGGCTAAAGAAGAAAAAAGAAAAAAAAAAAGTTGGCAGCAGACTAACAAGAACATAGGCATAGGAAAAAAGACTTTCCTAAATCAGACAGACTGAGCAATAATTAGGTCAACCAATTGACATAAATGGGACCTCATCAAAACTTCAAAAAGCTTCTGTACATCAAAAAGAACACACATCAAGGAATTGAAGAGAAATCTCACAGAGAGGGAGGAAACCTACACCAATGATTAACATGCTGACAAAACATTTATTTCTAGAGTATATAAACTACTAAATAAACAAAGAAGAAATAAAACCAAATGAACTACTCAATAGATGGAGCAAAGAGGCTGAACAGAGACTTCCACAATGAGGAATTGGAGATGGCTTGAGAAACATTCTAAGAACTGTTCATACATCACTAATCATTAAAAATGCAAATCAAGAAACCACTTTAAGATATCATCTTACTACAATAAGGGACTTGGCTAGGATCAAGAACAAATGATACCAAGTGCTAGAGAGATTGTGGGGAAATGGGAACACTCCATTCCACTGTGGTGGGAATGTAAAACTTCTACAGACACTATGGAAATCAGTTGTGGAGAACCCTTTGGAAGACGTGGAATGAACTTGCCACCAAAACAGCCATACCACTCTTTGGCATGTACACAATGGACTCATCCTACTGCAGAGTATACATGCACAAGGCATTGTTTTATTTCAGCTCTCTTCTACCAATAGCAAGGAGCTGGAAACCAACCCAAGTGCCCCTCAACTTGACAACTGGATAGAGGGAAATAATGTGGTACATCTACCACAATGGAGTTCTATGCGCAGCAGTTAAAGTAATATGACATCATGAGCTTTTGTAGGAAAGTGGCTGGAGCTAGAAGATATTCATTGCTGATGTGGAAGTTACACAGTCCCAGAAAACAATACGATAGTGTGTATCCTTTCATCTGTGGATGCTATTGTCAATTACCTAGTTGTATTTCATGTGCACGGCCCCTTGAGCTATTGTCCAAGTAGTTTGGAATGTTGCATATTGGGAACAACAAAACAACACAGCAACAACAATTGGACAACAAACTAGGACTGCATCAAGAAACTGACTGGAAACAGTGAACTTTCTGCTCAAAACAGTCAACTTCCACAGGAGAATTTTGAGAAAGATTTGATGAGAAAAAGATTGAAAAGCATGTTTGGCAGAATACATTTGAGCTCTGCTGGGGTGGGGCATTAGGGTGGGGAACACTGGGGTCTAGATTTGAGAAAATAAACATACTTAAAAAAAAACAGTTATGGGGCTGGATGAGATGGCCTAGCGGTTGTGGAGCGCATAGGACCGCTCTTACAGAGGACCGGGGTTCGATCCCCAGCACCACTAGCGGCTAGACCCTTCTGAGACTCCAATTCCAGGAGATAACTCCAGTTCCAGGGGGAATCGACACCCTCTTCTTCGATCCTTCCGCGGCACTGCACGACACGGGTGCACAAACCTGCATTTGCAGACAGTACACTCATACACATACAAAATAAATAAAAAATTAATTAAAAAAAAAAAAAAAACAGTTATAACCACTAAAAAATCCCACCTCCATTATGGACGAGTGACTTAATGGAGAAAAAAAAAAAAAAGAGAGATTAATTTTCGTTTGGGATAGAGGTCTACTTTGTTCAGAGTAAAGAGTTTAGGTTGCTTACAATTTTCAAGACCTTTCTGTCATAATAGTAAAAGTTATTTGTAATATTTCTTTAAAAAAAAAATTCATGCGGGCATTGGTGGTGCAAGCCTTAATCCTAGCACTTGCGGGAGGTAGCAGAAGCAGGCGGACTCTGTGAGTTTCAAGGCCCAACCTGTTCTACAGAGAGAGCTCCAGGCCAGGGCTGGACTAAAAGGAGACCCTGTTCCAAAAAAGAATTCATTAATTTGTATATTTTATATCCCTAAATCGGGTCAGATTTTCAGTGACCAGTGTTGGCCAGTGTTGAAGCCAAGGGTTTTTTTTTTTTAATGCATAGTTTTTTCCTAAAACTCATGGGCTAATAACCATAAACTGACTTTGTTATCTAAAAAGGTTGGATTGTAAATCAAAGCATTCTGCCAGCTGTATTGTACAGATGAGAGCAAAGTTATCTCTGACTCATGGACCATTTTAAGCCTAAATCGAGCCTTAGTCAGGTTATGTAAGATTTTCTCTAGCAGGAGAGTTCCAAGAAAATGTTAAATTTTTTTTCTTTATTTGGGGCTGGGGAGATGGCTCAGCAGTTAGTTTAGGAGCACTGGGCTGCTCTTGAAAAGGACCTGGTGTTGTTTCAGTTTCCTTTTTTTTTTTTTTTTTTTGGTCTTTTTGAGACAGGGTCTCCCTGCACCTCCAGCTGTACGGGAACTCACTTTGTAGATCAGGCTGGCCTTGAACTCACAGAGATCTGCCTGCCTCTGCCTCCCAAGTGCTAGGATTGGCATAAGACAACTTTTCTTTTTTTTGTATTTTTGAGACAGGGTCGTCTCCCTGTAGCCCCAGCTGGCCTGCAGCTCACTCTGTAGACCAGGCTGGTCTTGAACTCACGGATATCTGCCTGCCTCTGCCTCCTGAGTGCTAGGATTAAAGGCATGTGCCACGACACCCGGCCGACAACTTTTCAACTTATAAACTGATATAGCTTTTGTTTTCATACTTAATATCTGATAATTCATAAAGAGCTTTAAGAAATTACTTATATTAATGCTAACAAAACCATGTTTGCTGAGAAATTGATGGTTTGGGTTAACATTTGAGTGAAATACTAATCTTCATACTATTTGAAATATCTGTGCTTTAAGTATGGTAATTATGTCTGTTTTTTTTTTAATAAAAATTTTATGATTGTTATAGAAGTTCTGGGAAAAAAAAGAAATGAGTCCATTGTTTTCAACTTAGCCTCAGGCAAGCATTTAGGCTGTGGGCACACTCCAGGCAGACTCTTTGACAAAATATTCTAGTTTCTGCTTAAGTCTTTATTTTCCTCTGGGAATACACTTTTCTCAGCAGTACTATCTTCAAAGCTTCTACTAGAATGGCCCATTAACTTTCCTTATAGCACTCAACAGTTTTTCTAGCCTAAAGTTCCAAAGTCTTCCATGTTTCTCCAAGCACCCACATGGTCAGGTTCTTCACAGCCAACAGCCCAGTCTCTGGTACCAAAACCTGTATTAGTCAATTTTCCTGTTGCTGTGATAAAACTACCATGACCAAGGGAACTTATAAAAGGAAGAGTTTATTTGAGCTTATGATTTAAGGTTCCAGAGTACTGAGTCCATTGTGGTGGTGAGACATGGTGGCCAGGGCTGGAGCAGAAAGCCGAGGTTCACATCTTCCATAAAGCACAAGAAAGAGAGAGAGAGAGAGAGAGAGAGAGCCACTGGAGGCTAGCAAAGGCTCTCTAAGCCCACCCCTAGTGACATACTTCCTCCAGCATGGCCACACCTTCTAAGATCTCCCAAAACAGCAGCACAAACTGGGAACAAAAATGTCTGAATATTGAAACCTATGGGAGACATTTTCATTCAAACCACCACACCTCCCCATTGTGTTGCTCCAAATTATGCCTATATAAATGTCATACATACACCGGAATTCTGTCCTCCAGGAATAAAGTCTATGTCAACTCCAATGTATGTTTAGGAGTTCACATGTTTTGCCTTTAACTTTATATTCTAGAATATGGATATATATATATATANATGTTTAGGAGTTCACATTTTCCCTTTTAATTTTATATTACTCTAAAATATGGATGTATACTTTTCAACCATATACATTAATTAGCATGTCTGAAAGTATGTGGTAAGTTAACTCTAGGCCTCATTAAGAGATTCATCTTATAACCAGTTGTAGTAGTGCTCACCTGTAATCCCAGCACTAAAGAGGCAAAGGCAGACGGATCTCTGTGAGTTCAAGGCCAGCCTGGTCTCTGTAGTGAGTTCCAGGACAGAGACACTCTGTCTCAAAAAGACAAAAAAAAAAGATATTTACCTTATAACATCAAAGTTGCCTTCAGGCAGAAAGAGATATAACAATAACATTGCTTAGCTTGATTTCAATTAGGGGATTTGGTGCTAGCATCCACAAATAAGGGAAACAATTCCCTGTTTGTTTCTTTGGGACTGTGTCACTTCACTTAGCATAATAGCTTTGAGTTCCATCCATTTACCTGCAAATTTCATGATGTCTTTCATTACCACTGCATAGAAATCCATTTTGTAGATATACCACATATTTGTTATGCACTCCTCAGTTGAGGGGTATTTGGGTTGCTTTGAGATTCTTGCTATTGTGAAGAGGGCTGCGATAAACATAGATGTGAATGTATCTTTGCAGTAGGATGAGTCTTGTGGGTATATACCCAGGAGTTGTATGGCTGGGTCAGGTGGTAGGTTCATTTTGAATATTTTAAGTGTTCTCCACACTGTATTCCACAGTGGTTGTACAAGTTTACATTCCCACCAGCAATATATGAGTGTTCCCCTTTCCCCACAACCTCTCCAGAATTTGGTGTCTTTTGTTGTCTTTATCTTAGCCAGTCTTATCAGAGTGAGATGATATCTTAGAGTGGTTTTAATTTGCATTTGTTTAATTATTAATGATGTTGAACACTTTTTGAGATTTTTTTCAGCCATTCCTTACTCCCTCACTGGTGAAGTCTCTGTTCAGCTCTTTACTCCATTTTTGAGTGAGTCGTTTGTTTTCTTACTTCTTTGTTTTTTGAGGAGCTTGTATATTCTGGATGTTAATGCTCTGTCAGATGTATCACTGGTGAAGGTTTCTTCCCAATCAGTGAGTATAGTCTTCAGTTCCCTGATTGTTTCTTTTGCTGTACAGAAGCTTTTGAGTTTAATGAGATCCCAATTGACAATTATTGACCTTATTTCCTGCACAGCTGCTGTCTTATTTAGAAATTCTTTTCCTACACCTATGTCTTGTAGGTTGCTGCCAAATTTTCTTCTATCACCTTCAGAGTTTCAGGTTTCACATTGAGGACTTTAATTCATTTGGAGTTTATTTTTATACAGGGTGAAACATAGGGGTTTAATTAAATGAATTTTGTTCTTCTACAAATGGTGATCCAGTTTTGCCAGCACCATTTGCTGAAGATGCTATCTTTCCTCCAATAAGCTTTTTTGGCCTCTTTATCAAATATGAGGTGGCTGACATTGTATGAAATCAAGTTTGGGTATTCGATTTTGTTCCATTGGTCAATGGGTCTGTTTTTGTGTCATTAACAGGCTGTCATTATGACTATAGCCTTGTAGTACAGCTTGAAGTGGTGATCCCCCCTGTATTTCATTTTTTCCTCAGGGTAGCTTTAGATACTTGAGGTCTTTTGTCTTTCCATATGAATTTAAGGATTATTTTTCCAAGTCTGTGAAGAAACTCATGGGGATTTTACTTGGGATTGCATTGAATCTGTATATTAATTTGGGTAGAATGGACATTTTTACTATATTAATTTTTCCAATCGATGAGCATGGGAGGATTCGCAATCTTTTGAAGTCTTCTTCAATCTCTTTCTTCGGGGGTTTAAAATTTTGTTGTAGAGATCTTTGGTGTCTTTGGTTAGGTTTGTCCCCAAGTATTTTATTTATTTTGAGGCTACTATGAGTAGAAAGGTCTTCTTATATTCTTCCTTCAGTTGCTTGTTGTTGTTGTAAAGAAAGACTACTGATTTACTGATTTTGTAGGTTAATTTTGTATCCTGTCACTTTACTGAAACTCTTAATTGTTTTTATGAATTTTCTGGTGGAGCTTTTAGCATCCCTCAGGTATAGTATCATATCATCTACAAACAGAGATAGTTTGACTTCCTCTTTTCCAATTAGTATACTTTAATTTCTTTTTCATCCTTTATTGCCCTAGCAAGCATTTCAAGAACTATATTGAAGAGGAATGGTGATAGAGGGCAGCCTTTCCAGGTTCCTGCTTTTAAGGGGAATGGCTCTAATTTTTCTCCATTTAGGATGATGTTGGCTGTGGGTTTGTTGTATATGGATTTGATTACATTGAGGAATGTTCCCTTCAGTCCAATTCCCTCTAAATCTTTAACATGAAGGGATGCTGTATTTTGTCAAAGGATTTTTCTTACTCAGTTGAGATGATTGGGTGGTTTTTGCCTTTCAGCCATTTATGTGTTTTATGATATTTATTGATTTACGCATGTTGAACCATCCCTGCATCTCTGGTATGAATCCAACTTGGTCATGATATATGATGCTTTTTTGATGGATAATCTTTTTGATCTGGGTCTGTATGCAATTTACAAGTATTTTGTTGAGAATTTTTGAATCTGTGTTCATTAATGAGATGGGTCTACAGTTTCCTTTTTCTTTGCATCTTTGCCTGGTTTTGATATTAGAGTGATGTTGGCTTCAAAGAAGGAGTTTGGGAGATTACCTTCTGTTTGTGTCCGTCTTAATAGTTTGAGTGTTAATGGTCATAAGACCTCTGTAAATGTTTTATAGAATTCTGCTGTGAAACCATCTGGCCTTGGCTTTTTTTTTAGTTAGGGGGTTTTATATTACGTCGTCAATTGTTATTGGTCTGTTTAAAGTGTCAATCTCTTCTTGGTTAAGCTTTGTTGGTTCCCAGGATTTAAGATATTCATCCATTACTCTTAGGTTTTCAAACTTAGTAGAGGTTTGCTTTTTGAAGTATTTTCATTTGATTGTCTGAATCTTTTCTTTATCTGTTATGATGTTTCCCTTCCCATCACAAACACTCTTAATTTTGAATTGCTCTTTCTTTCTTTTGGTGAACTGTGCTAGAGGTCTGTCTATCTTGTTTATTCTTTCAAAGAACCAAATTTTGGATTCATTGATTTTTTGTATGATTTTATTTGTGTCTATTTCACTGATTTCTGCTGTGATTTTTGTGATGTCTTCCTATATGTTGGGTTTAGGGTCCATTTGTTGTTGTCTCTCAAGTGTTTTTAGCTATAGTTTTAGATCACTTATTTGTTCCCTTTCTGTTTTTTTAATGTGGGCACTTATTGCTATAAATTTCCCTCTCAGGATTGCTTTTAAATTATCACTCAGATTTTGTTGTGTTGTATTGCCTTTTTTGTTTAGTTCCATGAATACTTTCATTTCATTTTTTATTTCTTCCCTGACCAATTCATTATTCATGATTGTGTTGTTTAGTCTGTGTAGGTAGCAGGGCTTATCCTGGTGTTGATGTTGAGCTTTATTGCACTGGGTCTGATAAAATTCATGAAATTATTTCAGTGCATTTGTATTTGTAGAGGTGTTTTCTGTGTCCCAGTATGTGGTCGATTTTGGAGAATCTTCTATGGGGTAATGAATAGAAAGTATATTCTTTAGAGTTTGGGTGGAATATTCGGTAGATACCTCGGAGGTCCATTTGGTATATTGTATTGTTCAGTTCTGATGTCTCTCTGTTTATTCTTTGGCCCCTTGACCTATCTAATGGGCTCAGTGGTGCATTGAGATCCCCCACTATTTTTGTGCTGTGATCAATCTGTGCCTTGAAGTACTGTAGGATTATGTTTATAAAGATCAGTGTGCTGGAGATTGGTGCATATATATTTATGATTCTGTAATCTTCATTAATTGTTCATTTGATAGCTACGTAGTAGCCCTCTTTGTCTCTTCTGATTACGTTTACTTCGAAGTCTGTTTTGTCTGATATTAGAATAGCTACTCCTGTTGTTTTTTGGGTACCACTTGCTTGGAATATTTTTTTCCATCCTTTCACTTTAAGTTGGTGTCTGTCCTTGAAGGTAAGATAGGTTTCTTTTTTTTTTCCTTTACTTACTTATTTTTTAAGGAATTCTAAAATATAAGAGCACAGTTGTTTTCAGATAACACTGACGTTGCTCAGTTTGCCACACAATTGGGTAATTGGTGCTAGCATCCACAGATGAGGGATACCATTCATCATTTGTTTCTCTGGGACTGTGTTACTTCACCCAGCATGGTATTTTCTAGCTCCGACCATTTACCTGCAAAGTTCATGATGTCATCTTTCTTTACTGCTGCATAGAACTCCATTGTGTAGATGTACCACATTTTCTCTATCCAGTTGTCAGTTGAGGGGCACTTGGGTTGGTTCCAGCTCCTTGCTATTATTGTGAAGAGAGCTGCAATAAACATGGCTCTGCATGTATCTCTGCAGTAAGATGAGTCTTGTGGGTGCATGCCCAGGAGTGATATGGCTGGGTCAGGTGGCAAGTTCATTCCAAGTCTTCCAAGGGTTCTCCACACTGCTTTCCATAGTGTCTGTACGAGTTTACATTCCCACCAGCAATGGATGAGTGTTCCCCTTTCCCCACAACCTCTCTAGCACTTGGTATCAATTTGTCAATTGTCGACCTTAATTCTTATGTAGCTGCTGTCTGATTTAGGAAGTCTTTTCCTATGCCTATGTCTTGCAGTCTGCTGCCAACTTTTTCTTCTACAGCCTTCAGAGTTTGGGCTTTCACATTGAGGTCTTTATTCCATCTGGAGTTGACTTTTGTACAGGGTGAGAGGTAGGGGTTTAATTTCATTCTTCTACAAGTGGTGATCCAGTTTCGCCAACACCACTTGTTGAAGATGCTGTCTTTCCTCCATTGTGTCTTCTTGGTCCCCTTGTCAAATATGAGGTGGCTGAAATTATATGTGCTCAAGTTTGGATCTGCAGTTTTGTTCCATTGGTCAACAGGTCTGTTTTTGTGCCAGTACCAAGTTGTTTTTATGACTATAGCCCTGTAGTTTGAAGTCTGGTATAGAGATCTCTCCTGTATTGCTCTTTTCACTCAGGGTTGTTTTGGCTATTTGGGGTCTTTTGTTGTTCCAAATGAAATTAAGGACTTTTTTTCCAAGCCTGTGAAGAAACTCTTGGGGATTTTAATTGGGATTACATTAAATCTATACAAGGGTTAGGGTAGAAAGGACATTTTTACTATATTAATTTTTCCAATCCATGAGCTTGGGAGGTTTTTCCATCTTCTGATGTCTTCTTCAATTTCTTTCTTCAGGGTTTTAAAATTTGTGTTGTAGAGATCTTTGGTGTCTTTGGTTAGGTTTGTTCCTAAGTATATTTTGAGGCTATTGTGAGTGGGAAGTTCTCCTTGAATTCCTTCTTCAGTTGCTTGTTGTTGGTGTAAAGAAAGGCTACTGATTTTTCTAGGTTGATTTTGTATCTTGCCGCTTTACCGAAGCTGTTAATCATTTCTAGGAGTTTTCTGGTGGAGTTTTTAGCATCCCTTAAGTAAACAATCATATCATCAGCAAAAAAAGGATAGTTTGACTTCCTCTTTTCCAATTAGTATTCCTTTAATTTCCTTTTCTTCCCTTATTGCTCTAGCAAGTGTTTCAAGCACTATATTGAAGAAGAGTGGTGTGACAGGGGACTTCCTTGCTGAGTTCCTACCTTTAAAGAGAATGTTTCTGTCGTTTCCCCATTGAGGATGATATTGGCTGTGGGTTTCCTGTATATGGCTTTGATTACATTGAGGAATGATCCCTCCAATCCAATTCGCTCTAGGACTTTAAGCAGGAAGGAATGCTGGATATTGTCAAAGGCTTTTTTTGCTGTGTCAATTGAGTTCATTGTGTGGTTTTTATCTTTCAGTCCATTTATGTGCTTGATGATATTTATTGATTTGCATATGTTGAACCATCCCTACATCTCTGGTATGAATCCAACTGGGTCATGTTGGATGATCTTCTTGATGTGGGTCTGTATGTGATTTGACAGTATCCTGTTTAGAATTTTGGCATCTGTGTTCATTAATGAGATGGGTCTATAGTTCTCCTTTTTGATTGTATCTTTGCCTGGTTTTGGTAATAGAGTGATGCTAGCTTCATAGAACAAATTTCGGAGAATTCCCTCTGTTTGTATCCTTTTAAACAATTTGAGTAATAATGGTTATAAGTCTTTTTGAAATGTTTTATAGAATTCTGCTGTGAATCCATCTAGGCCTGGGCTTTTTTAGTTGGGAGGTTTCTTATTGCCACCATTTACTATTGTATATTTGATTAATAATAGTTTGTTTTTTCTGTGGGGTTAATAAGCACCAAGGGGCCCTAGCTCTTAGCAATTTTTGCATGAAGTTTAAAGTATAGTAAAGGACCCACTGCCCATCTATATTAACCCATCTATCTTCCCATTCATTATATGTTCCTGTGAAAGGAGGGGGAGAATCAGGGACCCTCTGTATGTTATTTTTTCCTAAAGGAAGAGCCCACCATCTGCCTTTATTTAAATAATGCCTTCCGTCATACACGACTGCCACTGGAATTCCCATTTTACTCAGTAACAGTCATGATAGAAAACATCATTTTTACCTGATTATCCTGTTTTGAACTTTCTACAAACAATTTATTATTTTGTAATTGGTCTATGATATCACCCAATGTAATGTTGTTTTTCCAATGAATTTTTGCAAGAGCTTTTAAGAAAGGAGGGTCATACTCAAAAATATTTTCATATTTAATTTGACTACGATTTACAGAAAGTTCCTGCTCCAAGAGTGGCCTAAAACTAGGGGAGATATTTGGCTATTATTGCCATCTCCCGGAACATCTAGGTAACTCTGTCCTTTGTCTATAAGAAACATTTAATTAAACTTGAGAGAGGACTTTGTTGTATTCAGAAAGTATATTATAACTAAGAAAGACATCATGCCAAGCCCAGCACCAAGGAAGCATGACATCTTAGGAGCATATCGGGAAATGGTCAAGGCTGAGCACTCTGCCAGGGACCTCCAGGGGGTCAGGCCCCAAAGGACTTTGCTCCCCCACCTGCCTTGAATATGACTTTCGTCATTGCTCACACAGGTGACACTGGAGTTGGTGTGGCACCCTACTGCTGAAAACAGGACATATTTCAGACACAGAATTTGATGCAATGGAGCTGAACTGACCTGCAAGCCCCCTCTTTGACAGGAAATTCTCATAGTTTCGGAGAACACTATGTAAGCTGCTACGGGAAAACTTCAATTGGTGGTCCAACCCCAGCTTTAATGCCTAATAACCACAACAATAACTGGCACAGCAAACTATATAGAACTGAAAATGGGCAGCAATACCCAATCTCCACTGAATAACTATTGATAGCTGATTATTGCTGGGTGAGGAACAACTGATCTTCTTAAAGGGAGAGATGCTAGATAGGTTGACTAGATCTCAGTGGATGAACTGGCACTAATGGATGTTTTGGGACACTAACTTGACAAGATAGGCCTTAATATCAATGACAGAATGCAAACACTCTAGTTTCGGCACTTTGGGGTGGTGCTATTGTGGAAGGGGATATAAAGATGACTAAGATGTTCTGTATGAAATACACATAATTAAATAAAAACACTTAACAATAAAACAATAAATAAAATATATAAAAGAACCTACTTTTCCTATCATTTAAGAGAATTGGAGTAGGAATAGAGAAATGTCTTCCTTGATCTTTAGTTTGACATCTCAATATATAAGTAATTTTTCCTTTGGTGTTCATACCCAGGATTGACTTCTTGAGATTTTTTTCCCTCTTTACTTTTGTCTCATTTTTTCTAATTGAAAAAGAATTACACTTGTGATATGGACACTCTAAAATTCAGAAAGGAGACATAAAGAGGAAAATACTTATCTATAAGCTTACCCATCTCAGGACTTACAGAGAATATTAAATCAGATTATAGATTGGTTAGCTGTCCATAACTTTATAAAGGCCATGTGAGAGAGTTATACCCTTTTCTAAGTTTTATGTGTCTGATAACTTTGGGGTCTGATTTCTTTGATATGATTTTAATGTGTCTCTAGAGTCTTAATTTATCCCAATTAACTTATAAATTAGCTCCCTTTCTACTTCCAGGAATAAAGTAATTTATCAGTCTGTGCTGGGTAGGTGGTGCCTGACAGATGTGCAGTCTCTGGGTCCACCCAGGGGGTACAGTCATACTTTCTTCTCAAAATGGATTCAAAAGCTACTTTTAGAATGCAGTCTCCTACTGTAAGGTACAGCATGATAAAACACTGTTTTATATAATATGGAGTATACACTCCATATTGTAGGGCCTAGACTGATCTCAATAACCCACCATAAAGAATTTTTGTCTTATTATTTTAAATTGCCATACAAAATAACAGGTTTCATGAAGACAATTTCATACCCACTTTGTTTTTATTGATCATCATTTACCACTCCCCTCCCCAGGCCCGTAACCCCCACCTACTGATGCCCTGTGGAGGCCTGGTATCACCTGGTACCTTCCAACCTTCTGGTCCCAGCTTACGACGTGGGTGAAGTTAGATGTGCACCACACAGCACAAGAACAGCATGCACCCCGCTGGGTGAGCAGACTTCACCTGTGTCCTGCAGAACAGAAACCTGCAAAAGACCAGCCTCGGGAAGCAGTGGTACAGAGGATCTAGCTGTGCAGCCAAGCTGAGGCACCAGAACCCAAAGAAACAAATAAATAAAAATCCACATGCCAACGACACAAAAAGGAAAACAACATGGGAAAAGCCCATAATAAATCCACACTGAACTCTACTAACCCTACAGAAGACTCCTACAATGAGATCGTCCTGGAAGGAAACCAAGACACCAACCTTCAAAGACAAGTGTAGACATATTCAAAGAAATTAGAGAACTATGGGAAGAGAATGAAAAACTCAAGAAGTACCAAGAGGGTGATAATGACAATCGTTGGAAAGAATTAAGGGGAGAGATTGAAAAACTCAAGGACCTAGAGGGAGATAATGACAAACGTTGGAAAGAACTAAAGGGAGAAAATGACAAACTCCAGAAAGAAGTAGAAAGGCTTAAAAGATCCCAGGCAGAAAGGGAAAAACAAAATGACCAACGAACCAAGGAGCTACAAAATGAGAATGACCGGCTTCAGAAGGAAGCGGGAATACTAAAGAAATCACAGGATGAAATGAAAAAGGAAATTGAACATTTATCCAATGAACAGGAAAGGAAGGGAAAAAGCCTCAGAAGCAGAATGGAAGAAGCAGAAAAAAGAATATCAGACCTCCAGGATAACATGGAACAACTAGAATGCTCAAGTAAAAATTATGAAAAATTTTAAAAAACACAAGAGTAGAACAACCAGGAATTGTGGGACACTATGAAAAGAACAAACCTCTGCATCATAGAGAAAGAGGAAGAAGAATCCCAAGACAACACTATTGAACAGATTTTCCACAGGATAACAGAATGAAATTTCCCCAAACTGAAAAAAGATAAACCCATACAAATACAATAAACACATAGAAAACCAAACAGACAAGCCCAGAAAAGAAATTCCCCATGCCATATGATTGATGAAACACTAGATACTCAAAACAAAGACAAAATACTGAAAGCCACAAGAGAAAAACAACAAGTTACATATAAGTGGAAACCCATCAGAATCACAGCTGACTTCTCAGTGCAAACTATGAAAGCTAGAAGAATGTGGACCAAAGTATTCCCAGTACTAAATGACTTTAGTCTCTCAATAATACCAATGGTCTAAACTCCCCAATCGAAAAGCATAGACTGGGAGAATGGGTTAAGAAATTGAACCCTTCCATATGCTGTCTACAAGAAACCCATCTCACTCTCAAGGACAGACACCACCTTAGAGTGAAAGGATGGAAAAAAAATATTCCAAGCAAATGGTACCAAAAAAAAGATGGAATGGCTATTCTAATACCAGACAAAATATATCTCAAAATAAAATTAATCAGAAGAGAAAAAGAGGGCCATAACATCCTTGTCAAAGGAACAATTAACCATGGAGACTTTCACAACCCTAAATGTCTATGCAACAAAATCTGGTGCACCTAAATTTATAAACACAACTCTGCAGGACCTCAAAACACAGATTAATCATAACACACTAATAGTGGGAGACTTCAACACCCCCACTGAGCCCCTTGAATAGATCAATAAGACAAAAATAAACAGAGAGACATCAGAACTGAACAATACAATACACTAAATGAACCTCACAGATATCTACAGAATATTCCACCCAAATACCAGAGAATATGCTTTCTACTTAGCACCTCACAGAACATACTCCAAAATCGACAACATACTGGGGCACAAAAGGAACCTCAATAAATACAAAAGGATAGAAATTATTCCATACATTCTATCAGACCACAGTACAATAAAGCTCAATATGAACACCAGAATAAGTCCAACTAGCTACAAGAACACATGGAGAATAAACAACACAATACTGAATAATGAATGGGTCAGGGAAGAAATAAAGAGTGAAATAAAAGTATTCATGGAACTGAATGTAAAAGACAATACAACACAACAAAACCTGTGGGATACTTTAAAAGCAGTCTTGAGAGGGCAATTTATAGTGCCCACATCAAAATAACAGAAAGGGAACAAATAAACAATCTAACACTGCAGATAAAAACACTTGAGAGACAACAACAAATGAACCCTAAACCCAACAGACAGGAAGAAATAACAAAAAGTAGGGCAGAAATAAATTAAATAGAAACAAAGAACAGAATATGTAAAATCAATGAATCCAAAAGGAGGTTCCTTGAAAAAATAAACAAAATAGACAGACCTCTAGCCCAGTTAACAAAAGAGAAAGAGAGAGAGAGAGAGAGAGAGAGAGAGAGAGAGAAATTCCAAATCAACAATATTCATGATGAAAAGGTAAACATCACAACAGACAAAGAAAAGATCCAGACAATCATACAGGAATACTTTGAAAATCTATACTCCCCTAAATTTGAAACCTTAAGAGAAATGGATGAATATCTGAAATCCTGGGAACCAACAAAGCTTAATCAAGAAGAGATTGACAGTTTAAACAGACCCATAATATTTGAGGAAACTGAAGATGTAATTAAAAACCTCCCAACTAAAAAAAGGCCTGGTCCAGATGGTTTCATGGCAGAATTTTATAAAACATTTAAAGAGGTCCTACAACCATTGCTACTCAAAATGTTTAGAAGGATACAGAGAGACTTCTCCCAAATTCCTTCTATGAAGCCAGCATCACTCTATTACCAAAACCAGGCAAAGATACAACCAAAAAGAAGAACTATAGACCCATCTCAATAATGAACATAGATGCCAAACTTCTAAACAGGATTCTTGCAAATTGCATACAGACCCATATCAAAAAGATCACCCATTAGGGGCTGGAGAGATGGCCTAGTGGTTAAGGGCACCAACTGCTCTTGTAGAGGACTCGGGTTCATTCCCCAGCACCCACATGGTGGCTGAGAACCATCTTTAACTCCAGTTCCAGGGGACTCTGATGCCCTCTTCTGACCTCCGTAGCATTGCAAGACACAGAAGCACAAACTTACATACAGACAGTACATTCAAACACATACAAAATAAAATTTAAAAAAAAATTTTAAAAGATCATCCATCTTGATCAAGTTGGATTCATACCAGAGACGCAGGGATGGTTGAACATACATAAATCAATATATATCATAAAACACATAAATGGACTGAAAGACAAAAACCACACGATCATCTCAAATGATGCAGAAAAAAACCTTTGACAAGATCCAGCATCCCTTCATGTTTAAAGTCCTAGAGGGAATAGGACTGAAAGGAACATTCCTCAACATGATCAAAGTCATATATAGCAAACCACTACCAACATCATCCTAAATGGAGAAAAACTGGAACCATTTCCCTTAAAGGCCGGAACACAGCAAGGCTGCCCCCTATCACCACTCCACTTCAACGTAGTGCTCAAAACACTTGCTAGGGCAATAAGACAAGAGAAGCAAATTAAGGGAGTATTAATCAGAAAAGAAGAAGTTAAGCTATCCCTTTTTGCAGATGATATGATAGTTTACCTAAGGGATGCTAAAACCTCCATCAGAAAAATTCTAGAAATGATTAAGAGTTTTAGAAAAGTGTCAGGGTACAAAATTAACCTGGAAAAATCAGTAGCCTTTCTTTAAACCAACAATAAACAAGTGGAGAAGGAATATAAGAAGGCCTTTCCACTGATGATAGCCTCAAAAATATTAAGATGCCTGGGAAGAAACCTAACCAAAGATACCAAAGACCTATACAATAAAAATTTTAAACCCCTGAAGGAGATCAAAAATAACATCGAAAGATGGAAAGAACTCCCATGCTCATGGATTGAGAAAATTAACATAATGAAAATGTCCATTTTACCCAAATTGATATAAAGATTAAATGCAATCCCAATCAAAATCCCTGTGAGCTTCTTCACAGACTTGGAAAAAAAATCCTTAAATTCATATGGAAAAACAAAAGACCCAGAATAGCTAAAGCAACCCTGAATGAAAAATGCAATACAGGGGGGATTACCCTAGCAGACTTCAAACTATATTACAGGGCCATAGTCATAAAGACAGCCTGGTACTGGCACAAAAACTGACCTTTTGACCAATGGAACAAAATTGAAGATCCAAATTTGAGCTCATATAATTTCAGCCACCTCATATTTGAAAAAGGGGAAAAAAACCTCAATGGAGGAAGGATAGTATCTTCAGCAAATGGTGCTGGCAAAATTGGATCATTATCTGTAGAAGAACAAAATTAAACCCCTACCTCTCACCATGTACAAAAATCAACTCCAAGTGGATCAAAGATCTCAACGTGAAGCCTGAAACCCTGAAGGTGATAGAAGAAAAACTTGGCAACAACCTACAAGACATAGGCGATGGAAAAGACTTTCTAAATCAGCCAGCAGCTGCACAGGAAGTAAGGTCAACAGTCAACAAATGGGACCTCATAAAAAAATGCTTCTGTTCGGTGAAAGAAACAATCAAGGAGGTGAAGAGAAAACCCACAGAGTGGGAGGAAATCTTTACCAGTGATACATCTGACAGAGAATTAATGCCAAGAATATATAAGCTACTCACAAAAACAAAGAAGTAAGAAACAAATTACTTACTCAAAACATGGAATAAAGAGCTCAAGAGTCTTCACCAGTGAGGAATTAAAGATGGCTGAGATGTTAATGCTTTTATGTATCCATGGTGAAGATTTCCTACCACTCTGTGGGTTTTCTCTTCACTTCCTTGACTGTTTCTTTTCCTGTAAAAAAGCTTTTGAGTTTGATGAAGTCCCACTTGTCAGCTGTTGTCCTTATGGGGTCCTGCATGCATGATAAAGTCGTGTAACTATACATTCTTTTTTTAGAATATTACTACATCTCCTCTATCTATATATGGTAATTACAATGTGTGAGTATAAGTGGTAAGACAATTCTAGAGCCCATTTATAGATTCACATTGTAATAGCACAGTTGCTTTCAGGCACAATGATTAATAATAATAATGTTGCTCAGTTTGCATGCCAAGTGGGGATTTGGTGTTATCCTCCCAGCTGGGATGAAAGGTGTGATCTTTGGCTTGATTGGATTTTGTGGCTGTGGGGGCAGAGTTATCTCCCAGCCGGTATTAAAGGTGGGCTTCTGTGACTCTTGAGATCTGAGATCTCCTGAGGCCAGCAGAAGGTACTGGGGCATGGGCTGAAGACCCATCTACACCCCCACCCCGCCACCAACTGGGATTACAAAGAGGCATCTGAAGGAGGCAAGCAAACCAAGCCTTCAACACAGTGAAGAGGCATTTAGGACTCACATTGGAATACAGACAAGGAGAAGCTCATATGCCAGGATCACAAAGAAGAGACAACACTGGAAACGGGCAGGATAATTCCGTGCCAAGCTTTACCAAACCTATGGAAGACTCCAGCAGTGGGATCCCTCTGGGGATGCCCCAGGACACAGATATCAGAAACACAATTGGGAACATATTTAAAGAACTACAAGATAATAAGAACAAATCAAAGAACTAAGAAAAGAGAATGAGGAACTCAAGAAGGACCTAGAGAGAGAGAATGACAAGCTCCAGAAGGAAGTAGAAACACTGAAAAGATCCCATGCTGAAAAAGATAAAGAAACCAACCAGTGAACCAAAGAGCTACAAGAAGAGATCGAGAAGCTCCAAAAAGAAGTAGAAATACTAAAGAAATCAGAAGAGGAGGTGAAAAAGGAAATCAAACACTCATCCATTCAAGAGGAAAGGAAT